>DVVJ01001565.1:0-11111 GCA_018234505.1 Junonia neildi neildi
TCAATATGGCGGACAATCCAACCTAGCAGAATAGTTAATTTTATTGCATTTCTACAATATGGGTATCAAATGAAAGGACTTGTTAAGTGTAACTCGAAAAATAATATGTCGTCATACTAAATTCAAGATGGCGGACCATCCAAGCTACGCGGCATAGTTAATATTGGTGCATTTTTACAATATGGGTATCAAATGTGAAGGCTTCTGAAAAGTAACTCGAAAATTAATAAAACGTCATTCTAAATCAAATATGGCGGACTATCCTATATTGCGGAATAGTTATTTTGAAGCATTTCTACAATATGGGTATCAAATGAAAGGGTTTATTGAGAGTAACTCGAAAATTATGCATGTCCATGTGTGTCTGTGTGTTTGTGTATGTATTATTAGACATAATTTATAAAAAAATATCGGTCGGTATGGTCGGGGGTTTAATCAAGTTTTCAAATTTATACTTGTTTATTCTTACAAATATATATGTATGTATTGTAAAGGCGAAAGTTTGTATGTTCGTATGATTGTTGTTGTATGTTGTTGATGTATGATACTCTTTCAAGGTAAAACAGCTGAACTGATTTGGTTAAAATTTGACATGGTAATTATTTAACTTCGGATCAGGATTAGGCTACATTTTATCCCAAAATTTAAAAATTCCTGCGGGAATTTTACTAAATATTACAAGCTACACGACATCAGTTAGTGTGGTGTGTTTCATGTAAGAGACTAGCTAAAGTATCCGTCCAATTATTAATAATAACAATTAATTAGATTAGTTGTATGCAACAAAATAGAAGAAGCAATACAGATACTGTTTTCAGGTGATGAGGGAAGCGTTGTTCCAAGATGAACTTGTGTCCATAGCCACTGAAGTAAATAAGAATCCTAAAGCAGTCGAAGAGTTACTCGAATTGTGCGCAGACACAGCATTAGACGGCGTGTCATTAGTCGCCGTGGTGGTTGATACTGGAGAAGTTGCAGCTGCAGTTTTTAATAAAATAAAGGTATAATCTTTGTTCGTCACTTCAAAAGAAGTAATGGCGCAAAGTTATGGCAAAACTAGCAAATTTCATTGAGTGGCTTCCAAGCCTTTTAATATTAAATGAAGTTGAAGTAAAGTTTAAGTGAGAACTTCTCAAATGGCAGATTTTTTGAGCAAACAACTAAAATGTTACATTAAAAAAAATCAAAATCGCTCTAATTTCTACCCATGAAATTTATACAGTTCCCTTGATGGCTCCAAAGTCCTATCACCAGATTCTAATATCCTGAAAATGTGACTTGAGAATACACTTTTTTAAAGAAAAAAAAAAGATTTATCAAAATCAAGCCGTTTATGACAAACGCTTTATTTTGAATAGGTATCAATAATAACGAAATAATAAACGTCTTTGGAACTGCAAGGGTCAGCGAGTTTGTTATAAAATATTTTTAGTTAATATTAGAAAGTATATTATAAATTAATTGCATCTGAATCAAATAATTTATTTTAACAGCTTAGACCATCGGATGAGACAGAAACACCGTTCATCGATATATTCCTCAAGGAGCGATGTACACAGGCTTCAGCGCGCTCTCTGGTGCAATTAATGATCGACGTAGACGAGAAGGCTAACTTATTAGAAGTGTTAGTGCATTTTTTTTATTACTATATTGAATTACGTCAATTTATTAAGTTAATATTTTAGTTATAAAAACCTTCAAGGGTATCCTTTTTATATGTCAAAGGTACCCATCGTTGGAAACATTAACTAACTAACTTTTTAAAATGAGGAAGGATTAATATTATAATATACCATGATCTAAATAATAAGAGTGAAATATTAACAATTACCATCGATGGGGCAAAACTTCATGTAAAAACTCATTAGACTCTTTTTATTTTTATTAACAGTCACTGAGCGTTTCTTTCATAGTCTTTATATTAAACCCAAATAGTCCATAATTGAGACGTAAAGTTCAATCTAATTAACAATTCGCTTCTAAACAAGAGTTATTTAATGGTACTAATGTAGGTATGGTATTAATGGTGATTCGGTGTTTGCCTAGAGACGAGTTGTTGATGTCAAGGCAAGAGACATGCTGATATATTATTACGGGGAGTTAGAATAGATATATGCATAATGAATAGTTGTTGTATTATTATTCTCTTCTGAACTATTTATAACAATACATACGTACTTATACACAATTATATAGGTATAGAGTAGATATTGATGAAAAGCTTTGTACTAATATTTTTACAATTTACAGATACGACGTCGACTGCAGTTTTGACTTTTTGCTGTTAGGAACACTTCGGGAACACAGAGTTCATAAACTGGGCAATTATCTCGGCGTATTCTCACTAGAGGTCGCTAAAACAGTGAAAGACGGTTCAGCAGTACCTTTAAGGGTTGAAGATCTTGGCCCAAAATACTCTCATTTAAAAAATCGGAAACCCATGAACACGTATCCAAAAATTTGTCAAGCTATGTGTACAGTGAAAACTACTCAAAATTTAATAGAAAGATACAATTATATACTACATTTAACGATACCCTTTTCAGAATTCTCGTATAATGGTAAAACTTTTTCCGAACGTATTGGAGATGAGAACGCAGTTTGCCAAGTTTATGTATTGCCACTTTTCTAATTTAATTGATAATCTTTATAATGATATTATATATTAAAAAATGTTACTCGGGACTGTTAAGTGAAATGTATTATAAGATGGGCACAAAAAATAAAGAAATGAAAACAGAATATGTGTTTTTTTTTATTTATTTCAATGGCAACATTATAAGGAAGTCTTTGTAAAACTTGTCGAGAGATTTAAGTACTCGTATACTTTCTTAGTTTTTAAATTTTAATAAGCAACAAGTAAATATGAGTACTTAAATCTCGCGACAAGCTTTTACAACATATAAATTGTTTTAAATGTTTTAAATTTAAAATGATGTTATAAGTTATATTAATAAGTTAACAGTAAAAGTTTATTTTTTCTTTTTAGAACATTTAAATAAAAGCTTGTTTTAAAAAGGTTTTTTGCCTTAATTTTATTTTTATGAATATCTTAGAAGCAACGGGTACCTATTTTTTACTCTACTTTACATGTACCTATAAAGTAAAGGTAAAAGCAAATTATAAATTTTCATGACGTGCTTCATTGCGACTTAATCTTGAGATTGACTTAATCTTCTTAAATAATAGCATGTTTTGTTATTGTTTTTGTTTATCGTTTTCTATAGTGACGTCATAAACTTGATAAGAAACGATCAACTTTACGGTCGATAAGTTTATAATATTAATACGATAAAAAATTACGAAAGAAGTCAATTTGTATAAATACATGATTAAAAGTCTGTACAGTTGTATATAATTTACATTATGAAAAAATATATTAATAATATCACGACAAAATTTTTCTGATATTTTTTTACGTTCATTAACTTGGGGTTCTTCTATAAAGCCCTGTTACAGTAGTTTTTACGGAGCGTTTTTGTTGTAACTATTTCCTATATCCTATTATAGAAAGTCCTTTAGGGAAGGACTCAAAAAATATATAAGAAAACATATCGAGAATCAAATCAGTTAACCCAGACTCTGTACCTTTAGTACGAGTTTCGATAATGTAAAATTTGCTAGATATTCTTTGAGTAATTTTGCATTAAAGGAGAACCTGTAATGTTTATCTTCTTTTTGGTAAATGAGGAAGAATACCGATCCAAAATTGGGTTATTGAAAACTTTCAAAGCTCGTACGGGGGTAGAGCTCATTAAATTGCATTTACCAGTACGCCATCTGATATAGGTAAGTTAATTTTACTATGCCTTTGTCCGTCTCGAGTGTATACAACTACTTATTGTCTGTAGACTGTTTAAAACCTGGAAAACACGAATAAAAATTATATTTCAGGTCACGAAATGAGGCTAACCAACAGCTCTTTTATAAAATAGAGTTAATGTAGTTTCTTTTTCATCTCAAATATGTTGTTTTTGCACGCAAAACGACATAACAATAATTTCTTGATTTATTATGAGATGGGAAAGAAGAAATTGTTATTGAATTACAAGTTTTTGAAAAAAAAAAATTAAGAGATTTTAGTGTTTACTGTCTTTAAAATATTAACTGGTCGGCTAATGTACCTTGCACATAAAAAATGAAAAAACGTGCACTAAACAAATAATTGCGATAATATGCTAAATAGCTTTAGGGGCTGTTCATTATGTTCATTTTGTTCCGGGGGGGGGGGGAAGGGGGGATGGTCCCAAACTTCACCAAATATCACCAGGGGGGAGGGGGGGGTCAAGTAATGAGAAAAACGACCTCACGTGATTAATGAACGGCCCCTTATCCAGAAAATGTGCCTTAAATAATACAGAGATAACAATTTTTGCCAACACCACGATAATAGCATTAAAATTGCTAACAAGTCATTCGGTATCGAAGATGTATTCGGTGATGAATTTTAAAGCGAACTAAGAATAATTTTATCGTGAAAAAAAATCTTAAAGTCTTTCAGGTATGACCTAGACCTCGCATCTGCGCAATATGTTTTAACATAATTTACTGCGCATTTCGATTCACGATATGCGATTTATTTCTATGTGATTTTTGTACCTTTTCTTTATAGAAGACTGCCCACTGACTATAATATAACTAATACAGCTTATATAAAGGCTTGCTCAGGGCAGTGTCACACTCTCGTAGAAAAATAGAATATGGTATGGTATGGATGATAAAGCGGCATTTTTATGTTGAGTAAGAGAGCCGGAAAATAAAAAGGCATTAGAGGAAAGTGTGTGGGCCCATTTCTTCTTCAATCCTTTTCATCCATTATTTCCTTTTAAGCCAGCAACGCATTTGCTGCTTTTATGGTGCTTCAAATGTTCATCCGGCCATATCATAACATCTGGGGATAGGCTTGCATATTAGTTGAATCTCACATGTTAATATTAGGTACGTTTATTTATATTTACCAAATAGCTGAATGTAATCAAGTTGTATTATTTATTCTAGTGTCTCTAACTTAGCCTATTCTGCCTTTTCTAGGTCTCTAACGTTTAGTCTCTACCTTAAGACTATCTTAGATAGTCGTGACTTTATGATAAAAATTTTCATCCTTTTGTTTCAATTTCAGATCATTTTTTAAAATATGTATTGTGTTGGACATTAACACTGGCCAATCTCGGGCGAATATGGGATATTTTTTCCACTTTTTAGAAATTTAGATACTGTAAAATGGTCAATATTTTTTCTGTTTCATAGATTAAATTAAGGGTATTGAACCAAGGGTACTACTGGTTTTTAAAGTATATTGTTTTTAAACGTGTATCAGAAAATACGCACGGTGCTTAAAATTATCGCAGACAACAAGATTGATTAGATCAAATTTTCGTAAAATAAACAATGTTATCAGAACCGACACCATAATACTGGATTTGATTATGTAAATACATATTTAGGTAAATGAATAAAAATATCTAAAACGGACCATATTCAAAAACGATTAGTCAAAAAAATAAAATTATAAGTTTAGTTCAATTTACTGTCTCTTGCTCTACTAGGAAAATAGTAAATCTTCGGGATATTTTTTTCTACGTAGCAGAGAATCCCTAATTAACAGCTAAACGCATGTATAACTATAAAATGCAACAGCAGTTACTGAGTGCAGCCAAACGATAAGGTCACTTTAACTCAAGGTGGGGAGGAGTACAATACGCGGTTGCGACACCACATTCGTACCCGTTCTGCGTTCTCGCATTTAAAGCTTAAACCATTCCTTTGCTGCGTGCATCGTAAAACTGCGTTTCGCTACGCCATCACTCAAAAAGTTTATTTTTTTTTTTTCACTAAAAAGAACACAATTTAAATGCGCGCGGTCGCTCGCTCTACAGTCTACGTAACGCTCCGTCAGTGTGTGTTGAGGCAGTCTCTGAAGCGGTCACGGCGCCCGGTTATTCCGACAAACTGTGAGTAATACACGTTTTCTATCAAGATTCCTATGTGAAATAGTCCTTGTATTTGTGTTTCTGTGCGACCGGTATCGTAAAGTTTCGTCCGTACAGCGTAAAACGTAGACGTTCGTGGTTATTTTTTAGGTTATGCATTGACAGTTACTACGCCGCATAAAATCATCGGTTGACGCGAACTAACGACGCAGTTTGGTCGGTTTCGCCGGCCTTTTGTTGCTAACTGAGAAACAGCGAACTGCGTATTTGTTGAAATGTTTATTGTGAACAACATTGTTGCATTCGATCCCAATAATAACATTATCGTTGACTAGAATATGTCGTAAAAATGTTTACGGCTATCGCTCGTTTACCTGTTGACTGTCTTGTTCGGAATTTTTGTTGTTATCTTTTTGTTTGATGTTGATATTTTGTTATGATGAACGTGTGTAAATTCAATGATATTAACATTAAAAAACTGTATAATAAAAGTCCGTAAATGTAGTATAATTAAATAGAAAATTGTATTAAATTTATTATAATATTTTTTGGTGTAAATATAACAATAAAATATATACAATAATATTTGTTTAAATAGCACATCTGCGGTAAACTATATTATGTCACGACGAAATAAAAATAAACTAACGTAAAGACCAACGCGAGGTTGCCGGTGATTCATAAATTCTAGTACCAAAATTTACGTATGAAAATATAGAAAATTCTCATATACCTATTTCTGTATTTACGATGCGTTATCGAAATTGCGCAGAAAATGTCCGGTTCAATAAACGTACATTCGTCATTGAAATCGATACAGAACGCGATATTTCCAATAAGTGCAGTTGCATTTTTACCGGATGCATTTAAATAAAATTTTATCACTGAATTCAATGATATATAAGACTATGCTAATTCAAGAACATTTACATAATTTTTTATTCATCTATAACATTATCATTCAATTCTAAGATGTATGAGACTAAACCGAACCCTAAAAAGAGGCAAATTATCGTAATGCACACTTACCGAAATTCCGTACAGTGTGACGTCGTTAATGTTACTTTTATTGCCGTATAAAATTGAACGTAACGCTTATGCCACCGACTGTACCGATATCCAGGATACCTAGGTACAAAATAGACCTGCGCGCGCCTGTTTGCAATTGATAGGTCGCCGGGCTTGCATCTGTGCACTTTGCGTCTGGAGCCCCGCCCTGCCCTCCTAAAATCAATACTTGCAGCATGGGGAAATTGAACGTTAGTACATTTATAGTTTTAAATGACGTCCTGTTATTAGTTTAACTGATATCCGGTATGTATTATGTATATCTATAGTTATATCTATATATTTTAAATCTGATACATTGTTATGACTTATGGTATAAAAGAAAATTTGGTCTTGAAACAATTTTTGTGAAAAAATTAATCGAAAGTTTAATATAATTTTTTTTATGGTGTTATTGGCATTGAATAATGCAGTGTTTGTTACAAGTACGTGTAGTAAGTAGTTATCTTCAATGCACTAACAACTTGATGATAATGCGAGCCTTTTGCGTTTTATTTTTCAAGGTTTAAAGTGTATTCGTTCGTAATCCGATATTGTATTTTGTGGCAGGCTTCTTAAAAGGTGTTATTCCGTTTTAAATTGATACTTTGCTGCGTAATTAGTAGAATTGTTGTTGAGCAAAAAAATAGTACTTAAATAGTTAAAGAATATCTGGAATTTTTTTGTTATTATTTTTCTTAAAAGTAATAAACTCCAATCTATGGTAGAGTTGTGATATAATATTGGTGTATAGAGTTCTATAATATTTTGAAGACTGACGCTCTATGTATGCATATAGAGCAGAAATCTCCTGAACTAATGGTTCAGAATAATGAATTCTTGAATTTCTTCATAGATTTTCTTCATAATTTAGACATCTTTTATTATTGATTTCAAAAGAGAAACTTGATATTCGATCGTAGATTATGAGGTACTTCTTCATGGTGGATGGATCTACGCAGTTATAGCTTGCGTTCAATGTCTGTCTGACGTCATATCAACTTTCACGCACCGCCATTGTGAGCTGCACGCCCAAGTGTTGGCTCATCGATTGTCTAGTGTCCCATGGAAAAAATTAAAATATATAATATGTGCGACAATTAATAGAAAAAGAAAAGTAAATGTGAAGTTCTAAATAAATAATTTTACGAAAAATAGCTATTGGTTATTAAGACAGGTAAAATTTTGTATTGTCCTATGTAATAAAAGGAAGGGAAATATGGGGTCATATGTAGGAAGACTGCGGGAAGAAAAGAAAATTAATAATATTAAGTTAATTTGTAGGAAAATTGCTAGGTATTGTGAATTGGAAAATTAGTAGATAATAATTAAATTTATTCGTAAAGTAGGTACATTATTTAAAAGTGCAATTGATTAATTTGGGTAATGACGCATAATTGAAATAAACTTATGGGCGAGTAGTTTTATAAATTGGCATATTTATGCGAATAATGTTTATCACATGCAAATAATGTCATAAAATTGACATGTCCTGTAAATGTGTCCCATCATGTATACTGTCAAGGTTTTCTTCTGTAACAAACATTATTATAGAGCTTTATTATTTTTCTAAGCCTAATTACACAAAAATTTACCCTCAACTTTTATCATTGGTTGACCAAATTCTCTACTTATACAAATGTAGAGATCTTAAAGTTAAATATATCCAATAAGCGTCAATATTTTGTCCCACTTTCCCAGTATTAAGGCTGAATTAAGACAATGTAACCACTAACCATTAACGAGATATTACAAGTTTCTCTTATGTGGACTAAGTAAACACAATGTAAGGCATTCTTGCCTCTAATACTTCATCCATTGAAATTCATGGAATGAGACCTATTAACAACACGTGGAGGATCAACTCGTTTTTATAAAAAATTAAACAATGAAGTATTTAAGCACTCATACGTCATAGTTTGAAGCCAGAAAAATCTGGTAATGGCTTATTTTATAATATGATATGCACGAACTGAACTTCTTCTTTTGGTAGTTACTAGTTACTGTATATAACTGCTTTGTTCCGTTCGAGAATAAGTATGAAAAGAGCTTAAGAAAGAAGCATTTACGAACTATACACATACTTTGGAATCTAGAAAAATCTGGTAATGGTGGCGCATTCTTAAAAGTTTAAGCACTAAGCTGACATGCATACTTATAAGTTCGATTTCTAAGACATTTTGGAATGCAGAGTTTGGCGGTTATTGTATATAATTGTTTTGTTTCGTTCGAGTCATTATATTTTAATGTTAATTAGTATGCGGTCTTTTTATAGGTTATCGTTGCCTTTTTTGGAAACTTGTCCCCTCTGACATTTAGACGATTTGAAAAGGCTTAATAAGCGCGGGAATTTACAAAAGTTACAAAAAACGTTTTTATTCTGTTGTATTGTTTTCTAAGTATTTGTGTAAACAATACAAAGGCTGTCATAATAAATTTACTTGTCGTTGTGGTTTTTGTTAACGAAACGCGTTGCATGCCAGTCACGAAATACTCGGTTTGTTTGTACCTTGCCAAGGATTTCTGAACGTTTTCAACTGCAGTCTGTTATCGGGCAAATGATTGTTTTGATGATCAGAGACCTAATTTCGTTATCTTTACCGTATCTCTTACTTATGTAAGCTCTGACACATCCTATGGAAAAGTTTTTAATTTTTCAAACACAGGAATTCCGACTTCAAATGTACCATTTTGTGTATTTAAAGACTATACATTGAAGTTATTTTGATTAAGAAATTAAATAATTAAAGTTCGATAAAAAATTATATAGGGCAGAAAAGGAGTAGGTACTTACTCAGTACTCACCTCAACATTAGGGTTTTCGAAGAAATATTGAGACTTATTTTGAAGCGCCAATCGAGACTAACATAAATCGAAAGTCATGATAGTATTTATTGACATTAACTGATGAATTAGTTAGTGTGTACAGTTACACTCACCATGGAGTTCTACTTTTCGACCTTCACCTAAACGCTTGGCGATAGTATATCGCCGCCATAAAAAGTAATTATGTAATTACTAGGTCTCGAAACTGACTTCGTCAGTAGTGACTGTATGTGACTCCCGTTTGAACTTTGCATTTACAGGATAAAATGTAGCTTTACAATCATCAACCAAATCGGTTCAGTCGTTTTGCCGTATTGCTTTTATAATATTAGTAAGATTAGAATATTAGGGAGAGGCCGTGGACGTGCTGCGGAAGCGATCCCGTAGCCTCTCCGTTTTCCGTGCTATGGCGGCCATCGCAGGGGGTTTTAGTGATTGCAATCTCACATAACCCGACATCCCTTCCAGGAGTCGGGTATCTATAAAGATTTACCCTGCGTCAAAAAAAGATTAGAATATTAGATACTAGTAAGAAAAATGTTATCTTGTTCTAATGCAACAAGCATTGAGTTCACTGGGTTACTACGTGAACTTTCTTTTATTAACTGGAGTGAATGTCATGACATACGCATGCACTGGTGCCATCGACCCTGGTTTGCTGGCTTATCTCCTTTATTAGCTCGTAAAGTTGGTTCAGTGTTTATCACGTCTACGATGATTTTGCTGCAAACTGACTGATTGTAGTAAAGAAGTGCTTAAGTTACTTTGAATGCAACTCGGTTGTATGCAAATAAGGTTGGATTTATAATTTCCTCTCTTATAACGTATGTGGTTTACAAATAAACACTTAACATAGTTCTGCATACTAGTCCATATCCATGGGCGTAGCCAGGATTTGCTTTAGGGGTGGGCAAATAGGCAAATTTGAGTTTAGGGGTGGGCAAAACCAATGTAGGTTAAAGACCAATTTATTAAAAAGTACAAATAACATAATAAAAATGAGTTTTTAGGCTCAATTTTTTTGTTTTTTGGTAGGGCCAGCAGGACGTGCATAAAAATTCCGAAATAGATGAAAAGTTTCAAGGGAATTTAAAATTTTAATTACTGAAACTAGTATCCAGAGGAGGGGGGGGGGCAAGCGCCCACCCCTGCCCCACAGTGGCTACGCCTATGTCCATATCCTACAGAAGTACAATAATATTTTAGGATAATACTTGTTTGATTTTATATAACACTAGCTGACCCGGCAAACGTTGTTTTGCCATAAAAAATTAAAAAAAAAAATTGTCAAAAAAATGAAAAAAAAAA
>DVVJ01001566.1:0-11111 GCA_018234505.1 Junonia neildi neildi
CCCGAAACCACATCCTGACTAAGCCCGTGATGAACCCCCCCCGAAACAAAATCCTGGCTACGCCCGTGTGCACGATGAATCGCCTTTGTTCACAATCGGAAAAATCTATTACATGTAA
This sequence comes from Junonia neildi neildi, assembly GCA_018234505.1. Taxonomy (NCBI): domain Eukaryota; kingdom Metazoa; phylum Arthropoda; class Insecta; order Lepidoptera; family Nymphalidae; genus Junonia; species Junonia neildi. Next base: position 119 of record DVVJ01001566.1, read on the forward strand.
ACATGGCCACCCTTATATTATTTCTGAGAACACATTCGCGCGATTAGTACGACTTTCTCGACGTAATTCATATGTACTCTCATACCGAGTTACAGCTTATTGAGGGTCTCGGAGCAAAGCCGCGGACAGATAGACAGACAGACGAACATGGCGAAACTATAAGGGTTCCGTGTTTTACTATGGAACCCTAAAAATAAGCAAAATCTCCAGTTAGGTTACTAATGAAAAGAAAGTCTAGGAATACATTTTTTTTCTACGGCCGATTAGAAACAGATGATGCCCAAGCTTATTTTTAATGTAGGTACTTCATGAAAAAATATTTTGGTTTATTCTTTTAGACACCGGGCCCTTATTCTGTATGTTACGGTACATAACGTGCCAAAACGGATGATGACATATCGTGTTAAACAATCTTTTCATGACACGTTATGTTTTCTTAAAACGGTATTCTCTAAGCAACCGTCTTGAAACCGTCTTTTTAGACATTTACTAGCTATATTCCTATAAAGTGTATTAAGACCTGGCCCAAGCCTCATTCATTTCTGAAATAACTCCTTTGGTTAAGTTAAAAAAAAAAAACAGCGAAGTGCTTTCTGTTTAATAATATTTATTAATTACAGTACAGTTCACCTAGTTAGCACAATTGAGTCAAGTAAATGTCACAATGCAGTCACGTCAAGTCATAACCTAGGACAGATATAGGTCATACCCGAGGTATATCTGAATTATAATTTTCCATTTCCTGCCGTAAGATTATGTTTGTAAATTAAACAGTATCCTTTATTGTTTGTTTTATATAGTCGTGACATGGGTATTGTGTCTGTTGTGTGTAGGATAATGATCTGAAACTAATGCTATACTATATTTAGTAGACGTTCATCATTCATGAATTTTATGTTAAAAAACGTAATTTGAACGTAAGTTTACGTACAAATTTTCTAAGTGTATGATGATATTGTGGTGTCACATTTACATCGGAATGTGACTTGTAATTTATGTAATTTTATGATAAATTTATTATGAAAATAAAATATTATGACTTTGATGTGACGTCATATATATGATAGGGATAGAACATACCATTAACGTAATATTTATTAAGCCACTAGTATAAGGTCATCAAATGTTACGTCAGAGCTATGTCATACTTTATGACATGATATCAAAGTCATCAATAAAGTCATTTTTATGTCACGACTAGATATAAAAAATCTGTGATATCCAGTTACGTGACCTATCTACCTATTTGGTCATATGGAGGTCACGTCTGATGCAGGTACCAAATGTGTAAAGTGATTAAGTAGACAGGTACTAACTAACCAATAAATCGGTAGACATTTTTTGGTTTAAAAGTTTTATTGTGTTGTAAAACAAAATAATGTAAGTAGATACGTATACCTAATAATCATTTCAAAAGTAATATTTTTTCGTTATTATAATAATGTAAACATTCTATGCAATAAGTTGATAATACGGGTTATTTTGTAACATTAAAGTTACGGCCCACTTCAATAGAACTTGTACAAATTCAAACAAATAAAACCACATTCGACCTCGAAAATTTCAATTCGGTTAGTTATAGGAGAAGGTACTTAATTATCATTTATTTTACTGTGTGTGAAATATTAATAATAGACTGGAAGCAGATGTAAAAAAATCTTTATGATGAACTCATTCATTGAGGTTTGAGTTAAAACTGCCTCAAGTTAGACTTAAAAAACTGGTGCATCGAACACAACTATATCTTATTGATTTTATTTGCCAAAGTTTGTACAAGTTGTAAGGAATTAAAATATATGAATATTATTGTGATATGTCCGCTATATTATTCTACACAACCATGATATAAGACTATATCTATATTATTTTTACTATATTTCTAATACAGAACTATATTTAACTGTGTACTATTTATCCAAAAAATGTCGTTGAAGCTATTGTCGTTAACAGTAAAAGACTACAAAATTAACTGGCTATTCACAGTGATAGCACATTACTGTAAATATGTATATGGTAACTCTATGTATATACGAAACCACGGACTTATCTATTACAATTATTCCATTTTTAATATAAAAAAATAATTTATAAATTAAGTAAGTAAAAAATTAAATATTTTCTAAAATATCTGTGTAACTTCTACAAGTTATTTTGACAAACATTACATTGTACTTACATATGCATATTAATTTATAATTGAGAGTGGTATTAACTATAAGTAATAAAGACAACAATGTGCACCATGTTAAATAATAAATATTTTATATAGATATATTATAACATAATAATTATACAATTATACATTTATCGCGGTAAACAAATCGAAATATCTAATTATAAACACTTTTGCAATAGTAACTTAGTAGTACATATACGTAACTTAGTAGTACATATACGTAACTTGGGGGAAGAGTAATAATAGAAAAGTAGATATATGTAGATAGAAAAAAATTTACGATTTTTTTTCTAAAATCACATTTCGTACCTAACAACTAATCTGTACAAACAAATAACAGTAGGCCAAAATTTATTTTGAGCAACTTTCTTTCGGAGAAATTGCGTCTGATGTGCAGTTACGCCCTTATGATATCACAGAAGTTTACGTTCCTAAAATTATTTCAATTCTTCATGCAGAATTATTGGCAATAACAATATAACTTCAGTTGGTAGTGGTGCATGCAGTGACCCTGATCACCGTACAAGTTAAGGCGGCTGATGGTGCCTGCTAGCGACCATTCGCGGGAGTCATGGCGTAGAGTTGCTTCGAAAACCCCATTGCCGGGAGCCGTACGTATTACGATTAAGAATTCCCGCCATCCTACTTCTTTTTCATTCGGTGTTCCGGCAATCATCTCAGTAGCTTCCACTAGCTCTACCAGTGAGAGGTGAGCGCATTGTGGGTGTCCACGCAGTAACATATTCAAATGAGACATTAAATTGCCAGCGGCTTCATACGCTTCGACACTGTTGATAGATATTTTTTGGCCTTTATGACATGTACACCAGTGGTCGTCTATACCTGCAATCTTGCATGTTCGATTGCTTGGAACTGGCAAAAATAAACTAATTCCTCTGTCGTGGGCATATGGCATTCTACTTCGTAATTTAATATTATCGTTTTTCATTGTTTCCAAATCAACAAGGTCCACTAACGTAGCATAAATGTCAAAGGGAGTCGTGAGACGATGGCTATTAAGTTTCATATTTTCATATGCCAAAGAAAAATTCGTACGAAATGAATTAGGCAGAAGTATGTGCATCAACGGTAAACGCTCTTCTAATCTACCTTGCTTCGTAAACCGTATATCACCCCACCTTATACCATGATCACTGAGAATTATTAAAACGGTATCTTCTAAATAGCCAGTATAATCAAGTTTCTTCAAAAAAGCTTCGTAATCATCATCCATCGCCATCGGATAATTTAAATAATCGTGACTCATTGTCACTTCCCAGAAGAAACCAAATAATTTGGAAGACTTTAGACTTAATGTTAGGTTCTCAATATAATCTAAAAGAACTTTATAAAAGTATTTATTACCCATACATATGTATGAATTAAAATCTCTGTTGTTGCCGGTATAGCGCTCAGCTTCGTGCATGAAGGTATGCAAGTAATAATCGGTAGGTGTTCTACTGAAGCCAAATTTTTCAAAATTGAAAGTTCCTAGATTGGCAGTGTCTTCACCGAGGGCAGTGTAATAGCCGGCATCTTTAAATAAATCCCAGATAAAAGGACAATTATCAAATGTAGCTCTAATATTGGGCCAACAAGTTTTCTTTAAATCGGTGTCTTTCATTCCAAGCAGTATAGGGGTTAAATTAGGAAATGTATTATCGCCAACTTTGTTGTAACCATATAATTCAATAGCACCTTTCTTTTTTAAATATCCCAAAGTTTTAGGCATTGTTCTGTAGAAGTTTAAGCGCGAAATAGCGTCGATGCCCATTATTATGACATTAAACGCTGTCTGATTCTGCGGCGTTTCTGCGAATTCATCTTTAAATGACACGAATGGCTTCTGGGGCGTGAAAAGAAAAAACTGCTCATAAATGTTGTTGTCCCTATAGCTGCAGGTGACTCTTACGAATTCATTCATAACTTCTATATAATTTGTAAAGTCGACACATGTTTTATATTTAACCCTATCGTCTACGTCCATAGAATAAATATCAACAATAGCTAATGGCCTATAAAATGACCTATAACAGCAGGTAATGTTAGAAGAGTGAAGTGGCACATCGTAATATATTAAATTATCCCTATTTATCCAAATATGCGTATCGTTACTATCAAGTAACGAAGTATTAGACTGGTGGCATGGCTTTATATTTTTCGGGCGTTCGACAAACTTTTTGATATCTTCAGCGAATGGGTTCAGACCGGGAATAGTGCAGCCATCTGTTTTTATCGTAAATGAGTCTTCTGAGTTAATTAGATCATATCTGTGCGTTTTCCACGAGGAACTAATGACTTCGTTGTTAATAAAGGATATATCAATTCCATTGTTGATTAAAAGAAATAGGAAGCTGCAGCAAAATATTGTGACAAGTAAGAACACATAACGCAGTCGGATTGGTATTAATGGTGTTTTTCCCACGACTGTTTTGATTGGTAGCGCCATTCTGGAAACATTATGAATATGTGTTTATTTCAGGTAAAATTACTGAGTTAATTATTTTTTAAAGGTAACATAAAATAAGCAAAACGGTTAGTTCAGCTTGATTTTTTACTCTTAATTTTATTTATGCGGTGTAAATACAGATTTAATCATAATATATCACTATCCTAGAATTAAGTGCGAGTTATATAAAGTGCAACTTAAACTTACCTAGATTTAGTTACATTTCTTTGCTCAAAACACACAATTTATGTAACGTAGCAGTTTTGACTGTGAAGCCAAAGGTTTGCACTGTGATCCATAATAAGAATACTTTTAAATCAATTTTCAAGCACGAAATTGGTTTGTATGTTTGATAATAAAATGTAGAAGAAAATATATTTTGTGGTTCATAACTGTATAGCTTATGATTACGTGACGAGCACTGAGCGAGCAGGGAGGGTCGGGATCGGAGGCTGCAAGGAGCATGCGCATTGCTCTTTAACGTGGATTATTAAATAAGATGACTTTATAATTGTGAGGATAAGCATTTACCAGCATTATAGTAAAATTTATTTATCAATTTCTATCACCAATTAAAACAGGCAGCGAGAAAAAATTGGGAAATTTAAAATTAGAAACCAATCTTTAAATTTTCATTCTATTGGATCGTTTTCGAGCACAATCGTTAAAATGATTGCGAGTCCTACGAGTAAAGTATTTGTAATTCTATAGTTAGATATTCATAAATAAGTAATTAACCAGGCTCATATCAATCATTTTAATTTGATGCTGATGTCACACAGACTAATATTTTCTGGAACAGGATATGAATCTAAATGACTCTTTAACCAGTGGCGTAAACACGGCAGAGGGCCCGTGGCAAATTCATTCGATGGGGCCCTTTAAAATCGGATCTACCAAAACAATTACTTACGGTGAAAGCATCACCCGCCTTACATTTGTATTTTTTCCAGGCCACTCTCCAATTGTACAAGGAGTTATTAGAGCCCTCTAATACTCGAACTAGGGGCCTTCGTGGCCTGGGTCTGTTGCATTTTGCCACCTCTGCCACCCAATATTTACGCCACTAACTTAAATTTAAAAACGGTCCAGCTCTTAGAGTAAAATTACTAGAGGTCAGAATGAAACATGCGCGCGTAAAGCTTTACTCTTAATTTGAGCCAATGGGTACAATAAAATAATTCGTAAGTATATAAAAGTAAAATAATAGATTTAACTTTGGGTACGTCCATATTATTCTTTTACCTATTTTATTTCAGTCAGATTGTCGAGTGATGGTAGAAAAAAACTAATAAAAGAGTCACGAACCTCAAAGTCAACGTCTTGACACCATGAAAAGTCTGAAAGCATTGTTATTATTTTACGTGTTTAAAACGATTAAAATATTGATAATTAAAATAATATATTTCATGTTTCTTGATTCAAATTTTTTCACACAGTATTAACTAGCAAAGCGTGTCAACTTTTCACATTTATTTCGTCTAAATGAAAATAACTAAAACTTAAGAAAAGTGAGCCAATAAGTAATTTTCATTAAAGAGACTTATTTCAGTTGTATTGATGGAAAATCGAAACTATACCGACTAGTACCGACTGATTTTGTTATAAATTTTGTATCACCAATCTGAAACTAGGCATCTTTATTAACCAAGGAGTTATCAGAATACAAACATAAGAAAAAATACGAATTATTAAAAAAAAGATAACGTATCTCTTTCGAATAAAACGGTAAAAATATTTTTTTTAGCTTTTTCATAAACTTTTAAATTTTAGTTATTTTTGTTTAGTTGAAGTTTTTCGTAAATATATAGGTATGTACATAAATAGAGTACGTCTGCTTTACGTTTTAGTTACCTCTTTTTGAATACCTATTCTAAATGTATGTCTTCTGAATGCCCCATAAAACCCCTATAGTATTATTTTGTGGGGAAAAGAAAATAGCAATTCCCATGGGACTTTGGGAGGGACAGTAACGCGAACGAGTTTATGACCATTATTGTTTATTAATTGAGTTGGTACTTATGGAAATAATTTTATTATGTTGTTTATTTTTTTTTCAATTAAGTATGTATGGTTTCTTTGGCGTGCTCTATACATTGATCTCCTAAACTGAAACTATATACGTACCTAATCGTACGTACTTAATTAAAGATTCTTGCTCAAAAAAATTATACTCATTAATAAAAACTTTTTAATACTCCTTGTATTGTCGTATTGTAGGTATTAATTACAATTAATGTTAATATATTTAAACTATTGCGTTTTAATTTTCTTAAACAGTTAATTTTATAAAAAAATATAAAAATTTGATTGTTGAAAATTGTTTTTATACTATTATGTTATTTGGTTTACTTTAAGGTGAAAAAAATTAGAAGTAAGTGCGCCTTAGAGAGTTATTAACAATTATCTCGTTTCTACAATTAAGTTGTAAAACACGACTGACCTGTATTTCAGCATAATTCACAGTCCGGATTTACAGAGGCGTTAGAGCAAAGCGAGCCAAAACTCTGCAATTTATGGCCATTTGTTATCAAACACCAATTGTTTTGCCCTGTTAATTGCTTTCTGTCGAGTTTGTTTATTGCATAAACCGCGGTCACACATGGAAGTTTTAGTTTAGTTTAGTTTTAGGGAGAAGACACTAAATTGCTGCCTAAAAATGTAGAGCACATAAAATATTTTTTACTTATTTATTAGTCTTATTACTGTTATTTATTGATTTACATACATATTTAGTCTTATTAGATGTTATTGCAATATATTATAGTACGTTACTAAGTAGGTACGGGTAGCCACCCACTACATCGTTTGCGTATGATAAATGAATTTATTCGGCTCGTGTCAAGATAATAGTTTGTGGTTAAAAGTAATAGTTTTATTTTAGGTACCTAATTTTAAAATTTTCTTAGTAAATGTAGCCGATATGTAAACTGTAAATTAATAAAGCCTTTCCAGTTCTTGGGTGAACCAACCATGCGTCTATCCATCATCACAAACTTTGGTTATTATAATAGAAGTAGAATTCGCCTGTGTAACCACCAAGAAAAAACAACACGAAATTATTTTGTTTTTTTGCTTTTGTTTATTCTTATTCTTAGCCAACTTATCCGACACCTAAGCAGATTACTTTTCTACAATACAATAAAATATCGTTTGTTTGTATATCTACGAGGAACAAATTGTAAAAATTTTTAATTTGATTGCCTGTTTTTGCGCGCTCTCTTAACACATTAACTTTATTGAAACTTGGCATTGATAATTCATATCCGGGTTAATAATATGAAATATTATGATACTCCTAAAACTTAATAATCTATGCATATGCAAAAGCCCATTCAGAAAGTGCCCGTTAGATTCATAAGAAAAATAATATCAAACAATTAACTCATTATTTATTTGTAGGAAAAATTAAATAAATAGATAACATAGACACTCGTATAGTTTAAAACTTCGTTTTAGGAATCGATATTAATTTGGGTATTTCTACCTTAACATCGAAGGCACCCCTGTCCATGCAGGGCTTGCATGATTTAAATTTATTAACATTGCCACAATCGAGGGGGATCGTGCTCAAACACGCATGCGTAGATTACTATCCGCTGACAGACCCTGAGGTTAATCTCCTGTAAACTTACAAGTTGACTTCCTACTCGCAAGTTATACGTTAAACAAGTTTTATCCATTATTTGGCCAATAAAAGATATGAATGAGGACCACGTCGTTCACTCTCGAGGTAAGATAATTCGTTTTATCCACCAAATGCTAAGGTATCTTGTGCAGAAAATCGATAATTTAATAACACAAGCATAACCTATACGGCATTCTAATGCTTCCGTGTCTCGATTGAGCCTAAAAAATTCAAGTGAAGTGTTAAGTTCATTACAAGTGGCCTATAAAATACTTATTTTTTATTTAGCTTGTTTTTTGTTTGCTTTAAAAGTAAATAGTATTTTTCAGTTTTTTTTTTCAGGCATGTGAAAAGATCTCCTAAACTGAAATATATTAACAGGCTTATGCTGATAAAATATAAAAATAAACTAAATTGTATTATTTTTCAGGTTTTGGTCCTTCTCTTCCTAACTCTGATTCCGTGGCCGGGACCCTCAGTTTTCAAGATAACCTGCTCACGTGACAACTCCAAAATCGTAAGAAAAGTCATTCAAAACAAGTGGCTTCCGGTTCTGGAAAGATTTCAGGTAATTAAAATTCGAATATTTCATACTTTCTCTACGAATTATCGCCATAAGTGCAAAGTACCTAATCATAAATGTTTGATTGATTTAAGACGCACAGTCGTTTTACGCAATCAGGGAATGTTAATTTGGTATACATTTTATAAATTGGAATTTATATTACTAGGCTTTTAATTGTATATAAAAATAAAAATGTTACATTTTAACATTCCATATTTAATTACCTACATTAAGAATATTTTCTATAACATATGTTTCCTTTATAAAGCGTTTAAGAAAACTTATTAAGAATTTCGTTAACAGGTGAAGCTACCATTAGAATGTCCGTTTCACCCGGCGCGCGACATATTCGCGCCACAGCACGCGGCAAAGCTGCAGCACCGTTCCTCGCAGTGGACCTGCGCCTTCTGCGGGAAATCCTTCTACGAGGAGCGACACCTCGACACGCACTTCGACCAGCGACACAAGAACCAGATTAACAAAGTAATTTTTATTTGTCGTAAAGACAGTTCTTGGCTCTACATCCTTTTAGGTTAGAACCTAGAAGAACTAGCATCTATGTTGTTCACTTCACCCGGCGCGCGACATATTCGCGCCGCAGCACGCGGCCAAGCTGCAGCACCGTTCCTCTCAGTGGACCTGCGCCTTCTGCGGGAAATCCTTCTACGAGGAGCGACACTTCGACACGCACTTCGTCGAGCGACACAAGAACCAGATTAACAAAGTATATTTAATTTTTATCCTTTGTAATGCCAGTGAAGCATGACAGCATGAAGCTTTTGGCTTCATGCTGTCCTTTTACGTTCCGCAGAAAACATTTATACTGCTCTCGAATCATAGGTAAACGTGTCGCAATATAGTGGCCTATTTGAGCCAAAAATATTTTCCGATCAAATTGATATTTTAAGGTTACTGCGTTAAAATAATCATATAAATTTTTAGCTTCATATACGTATATCATTTGGAATTATTTAGTCTATATTTCATGTAATTATGATAATTGTGTAAGCACAATAGATAATACAACTGCTTGTTTATCGACACTATTTTTAGTACAGAATCTATGCTATTAATTGTATTTAATACTAATACTCTAGATTGTATTAGATGTAATTCAATTCATCCGGAGTTGAAAGAAGCCGTTCAAGTTAAAAGCATAATATAAAACAGTAAATAAAATATATCTCGGATCTTTTAGAGGATCTTCTAATGATTTTAATGGCAGGAATATTGCATTTGCAGTATAGAGATCCTCTAATAATGGATTTGACGAAATTTCACTCATAGGTAAGCTAGAAAAACAAGTATCAGCAAAATTGAAGACGACTGCTTGTTTCAATGTATCCTCGATCCACTCTTAAATGTCATATCAAGACGGACGATATCAATCGATTGTTTTGCAGGCAGAAGACGCAGTATGTCTCGCGGACTACTGCGACATAATGCGCTGCCAGGTGCTGGTCGCGCACGGCCTGCTGAGCGGCGGCAGCGGGCCCAGCACCGACGTCGAGCTGTGGCAGGACGCGGAGGCGGCCCGGAAGGCCCTCGCGCCGGCTGCCACGAGGAGTGTGGCGCGGGTGCCGGCTAGGCGGCGCCATCGGACGAGAGCCCCGCCGCCGGCGCCTGTTGCGGACTGCCCTAAGACTGATGCGGATAATGATGAAGTTGGTTAGTATTTTATTGAAAAATCATCCCACTAAAAACATTTTCATGTAAAATGTTGTAAAGGCGAGACCATAATTATGACTTGCACTGCCAAAAAAAAACCGATCTTATGTAGAGCCTCTCTACATAAGAAATTCTGAAAAGGTTGCGCTCCGCTTGGGTCATCTTGGTACCAGGGATCTATTTTGGCCCCAGATGCGATGGCGGCTCGTGAAGGTTCTTGCATCGGTGACGGTGATATAATTGGTGAAGACGTTAATAACAAGATAAATGACAAAAAATAAACTATATTGAGAATATATATAGAAAAAAAATCTTTCATACTAAGCCTACAAAATTCATTCTAGATGTTGAAGAGAAGAAGAGCGAAGAGAATGATAGCGATAACAATCAGACAGCTGAACTATGTGATGCTGACACGGTGGAATCTTCTCTGCCACCTGACAGCCGGCAGAGGAGGCTCGCAGATTTACAAGCTGAGAGAGCAGCTTGTGACCCCGCGCATTTACA
>DVVJ01001567.1:0-11109 GCA_018234505.1 Junonia neildi neildi
TCATATGGGCAAATCCGCCACTGACCTTCTTGTAATAGGTAATAGAAAAAAACAACGTCAAAAGTCCGAGTTAAAGTGTAGCGTAGTTCAACGATTGTTTAGTAAATATAACACAACTCGGAAATTCTACATCACAAATAACATACTTTTGGAAAATATCCATTAACAAAAAAAACATATCCAACTTAAATCTTAACAAAATTCAGACCTTGGTGATCCTACATTATTTATACCATGCCGGTTGTGTCCATTCTTTCAGCAGGTGTCAATATTGAATGGCAGATTTAGAACTCTACACTCCTATAAATCAAACAGAATTCAATAAGCGTTTCAACCGTAAAGTCGATACTAATAAATCATTACCTGCCTGCACACGTGAGTGCATAGTATTAAATGTCAGTCGCAGTTGGCGTGAACTATCACCTTGAACGCGCCCTCGGTCCACATTTCAACTGGGATTAAGTAAATCGTATTTATTTGTTGAGCTCTGTCTGTGCTATATATTATACAACCTGGGTTAAGCTAGCTGTGGTAGAGCTAAGCTGTTGTGTCCTGATTACATTGATCCTGATTGTTCGAGTTGGCTAGATGGTTGTCACGGTCTCATAATATCAGTGTGAAATAGCTAATATAGCTGGATTTCGTAAAATTAGTGAGATAATTGGTAATCTATATCCTAACTTCAGTTCATCGTTTGTTATTTTTCTGAAATAGTTCATTTGTTCCTCTGGTGCTTTAAAAGTCCATAGGCGGCGGTGGTCACGTTTAGGTGGTCATGTTTAGGTAATCCATAAAAATAACATACAAAATGGGTCATAAATTGCTAAAGGAAAGATAGTTGAGGGGGTTAGGGTAGAAAAGTAAGCAAGAAATATAAGAGTAAAGTTAGATCTGGATCTGGTTGTTTATTTTATATATTCAGACTACTTATGATTCATACAACGTTAACAACGTTGGTTGAAGGTTGGAAGGTTTGGAAGATGGACGAACAAAGGTTGAAGATTAAATAACGTCGAGCTACAAAAAACCCATAGAAGTAGAGCAGTAAATCTTAAACGAACACATATAACAAACCTTAGATCAGTAGGTATGCCAAGAAAGCGTGTGATACGCTAGTGTCACAACAATGACGCGCATACGGGCAAAACCGCAGGAAGAGGACGGTTAATTATCTTCTATGAGCAATTTTAAGTGCAGTTTCCTTCAAAAATAACAGAACATAATTAAAATACGTATAAGTACGAAACCGCAGAATTGACACAATTCTCAAAACAACAGCGGATACATATTTCAGGAATGAGATCACGATCATAGGATGTGGGGATAGAACGACAATTAAGATTAATCTAGGGCCAAGGTCATTAATTAGCTTTCTGAGAAATTAATCACACGTAATAAAATTTGTAGACTAAGTTTGGAACACAATTATAATTAAACCAAACCTATCAAGTAAAGAACCTAGGAACATTTTTATTTTAATTAATATTGAATTTTGGTTCAAACCATAAATTAATATTTACATTACTTTGTAAATAATTAAAATCAATGATAAAAATAATTATATTCAGGAAAAACAAAAATTTGGCAATAACCCAATTACTATTACGCATATTTATAATACTTCCTCCTAATACTTGACTTGGAATGTCATATTTCCATTAAATAAGTATGGAATTTGGTCAAAACCCATTATGACATACCTTATAATTATTATATAATTTTTCTCTTTGGACGACGGCCCTTACCACATTTCCTATAGAATAACTAAATATACCATATGTATAGGTAAGTACACTTAACTACTGATTTTGTTGTTGAACCTAGCAGAAGTTTACTAAATAAAGCTCGTAATTATGCTGGCTCACCCGGCGCAGAACCACATTCTTATAGATCGTTGTGCAGTAGCGAATAGAGTTGTTTTTCGCAATAGCCAGAAGAGCAACTTCCTTCGTTAGTTCTTTTTTTAATTTAGGCAGTCAGGGAATTGGTGACACCTAATGTCTATGGTTAGTCCTTTCTTTACTTCCTATTTGGCCATTTAGGTTGGCAGGGCGTACGTGACTCCAAATGTCCATAATTACTTAACATCAAATCTTGTGACCACGATCGCTGTAAAGTGTTTAAAACGTCCGGTTGATAAAAATATAATTCAGAAAGAACGTTCTTTCTTTCTTTAAAAATAATTCATTACACTATTTATTTTTATGTCCATCATACTTCAATTATTGAAGACCTAAAAAAAACAAGCATTTTGACGAAATCCTAAAATAGCTCTTAATGGTAATGAGAAAAATCGGTTTTAGCATACCGTCAGATATATTTAAATCATTGGAGGTGGTCACATGACGAGTCGTCTTGCATACCGTCTCTGACCTCAGCGATAAGAGTTCGACCCCCGACCCAGTAATATTCCTGCAATGACTATGAGGAAACCACTTGTTTATTATGCACGGCCATACGTTCGTAATTGTTATAATTAAAACATTAATCGCGAGGAAAAATAATAATTACATGTTTTTGTACGTAATTGGTACTACGCATTAAATTAATAGGTATAGAGATAGCTTTTTAGGTAACACTGTGAATATAGGTAAATAACTTCAAATAAATCGATTTCAATTCAATTGCTAAATTTTGTCCCCTCAAGTTCATTTGTAGTTTCGGTATTGAGGATATTGAGGAGTTCTCACCGTGGGAGAGCCATGCATGGACAAATGGGCCGGCTCGACCGGAGTGCGACGGCCTCACAGAAAGCTGGCGTAAAATGAGGCTTGCGTCGTGTTTCGCCGCGTGAGTGAGGATATCGGAGGCTCAATTCCCCACCCCTTCCCTATTAATTCTCCATCCATTCCCCCTCCATACCCCCTAAAAGGCCGGCAACGCATTTTGTAGCTCCTTTGGTGTTACAAATGTTCATGGGCGACAGCATTCACTTTCCATCAGGTGATCCGTCAGCACGTTTGCCGCCCTATCCCATAAAAAAAAGTTGCACCAATTGCTGTAGTTTATTGAAGAATTCCAATGTCTTATAGAACTCCTGAATGAACGTCAATTGTCATTAGATTTCAATTTTTAAAAAGTGTCAACATACTCTAAAAATCCCATTACCCTACATATTCAAACATTACACATTTGCATACACCTAAAACAAACATTACAATAGTGTACACGCTGAATGGCGTACATACACATGTCAGAGGAAACGTGCTGGCGCACAAAGACGTGATCGTAGACATAGTTGCGAAGATCACGAGACAGCCCGTGCACCATTACATGGTGTTCACGAGTCGATTGTCTTGTCACACGATGAGACGTCGTGGAATGTCATGAAAATAGCTCTAGAACTATAGTTACCTAACAATTAAAAGCTGAATTATTTGTTACTATGAAAAGAGTACCTAATAGACGGTATAGTGAGTTCTTTCGAAGACATAATTTTGCTCTACATAACATAATTATTGACACGGCTAATAGCCTTTATGACGTCAAGATAGTGCAGCAAATCTATAGAATGTCGACTTATTTTTTGGAACCCACTTTTCTAATCTTACCTTAGCTTCCTGTAAACATGTTACATAGTAACATTTTTGGCATAAATAGCTTACATAATCTAGCAAATCTAACTGGTGTAAAACTTGAAAATGTACTTCTCGCCGTACTCGTAAGTTTACGTAATTTCCTCGGTCTCGTGAAGAACTACAAATAGAAACCTATGTGCCTACATACGAGCCGCGTGCATCGCTGTAAAGTAAACAGAATCACGTTTGCGGACGGCGTGTACGTTGAGTGCTTCATATCTGGATTTTGAAGCACCATACATGACACGACAGGGGTACGAATTTGAGTTATCCTATAGTGTCCTGACTGAGGCTGTACTACACGCGAAACTAGGAATATAATAGGTAGCACCAAATGCTCTTTAAGATACCGTGGCATATTCTCTGATATCTGATGTTATCTGAAGCATTAAAATTGGCTGTTAAATGACAAACCACCATATTATAGGATACCAAAGCACCAGTGACCTGAGTTATAGATTCAGATTATACGGTTTACACCGTTGAATCATTTCTTTCGAAAATAACGCATTCGATTAAAATAAATATCAGTTTATAAATTGTTTTGAATGCCTAAGAGTGCTAAATAAATAACATCAATCATACAGGACAATGGACCTTTCTGCTCTAATCCTAACTAAACTGATGACGAACAAGCAAAGTGTACAAATGGGCCAGCCAGTCAGGGTCAATGTTTGCTACAAATGTCGCATTCAGCCACATTTCTTAAAATGGAAGATGCGACCATCACAACGTGAATGGTCCCTTTACGCACTTAGTTTATTTCAACTACGAGTATGTCTTATCAATGTCAGTTACATGCTTTCGTTTTACGTTCCATTGGATTATTTTAGACGTATTTAAAAGATAAGAGTTGTAGCGTAAGCGCAAACTGGGTTGTTGTTTCCATACATCTTGGCGCGTCAAACGATATCCTCAATTATTACATAACTCTGTCTAGACTACTAGTCTTTAAGAATCAATAAGGTCTTTGAGATGGAAACAGCTTGTCAAATGCTCGATACAATTGCGACATACTATATTAAAAACTGGTAAAACCTCAGACTTGTTGGTGTTCGACTTAGTATCACACATCGATACGCTTTTGACTCAATAGTAAAAAAGATTTTTATTACCGTTAGAAAATAATGACTGGAATAAACCATGAATCAATTATACCTAAATAAAAAACTTTTGGGCATCAAGGATTGCTCTGCCGCTTTTTAGTATTAATTAGTAAATCTTCACAACTCTTAATGGTTCAATTCAATGTCATAAGCCCAAAGTTTGTCTAGAAGAGGTGGTTGCTTAAGCAGTTTAGTTTATAATTAGAATTTGCAGTGAAAACAGTAACCGTACTAAACCCCTATTACTTTTACAAAGTTACATCCGTTTACACACCCAAGGCGTTGAACTTCAAATAGATTTAGTATAAAAATTGATAAGACCTCTGTCCCTCTGTGAAGGATAAAGGCTTCTTTTAAGTATCTAGGTAAAATCCAGTTCTAATTATAATTTCCAGGGTAAGCAAGTTCATTACCGTTCTGTGTCAATTACGATAATAATCCACGGTCCGGACAATCGAATCGAATTCGTTTCGGAGAATTTCTTCATGCATTATTCATTCGCTTCGCATTTTTCACTGCGATTGAATAGATCATTTTACTTTTATCTAGATTTTTTAATCGATTTAAATTATATTTAATTTTATTTATTTCTTATTTTATAGACTACGATTTCACCGGCATATTCTTCGGGAACAGTTAACTTCTTGAAGAGGGCATTTTGTTGAGACGTATGAAAGAAGTGACAAGTTACGATGCGATACCTAGGTGGTTTTTTTAGAATGTCGTATCTGTCTGCCTACTAAACTACGGTTAACATCTCAAATTTTAAAATTAGGTGGGTTTACGTTACTTTAAGTTTACCCCAGGACGCAACTTACACGGATTTTCGTACGATTTTCATTTAAAGATTCATAAGAAAGGCATATGTCTCCAATTCGCTAACCTTAAGTGCCCTATATTTATTCATAATAGGCATTGATAGAATTTAGTCATTAAAAAAATCGAATCGTAATTAGCGCCGAAAACCAATTGAAAGACATGAAAACAATGTTTTACGGAATTATTTCTTCCAAAAAAATTTTTAAACAAAAATTACATTAACACTGGCGAAGCTACAGGGAACTAAAATGTTAATCCGAATAAACAAGCTTGAAAAAGTCGATTTTTCTTTCATTCTGCTTATCTTACTAATGTTTGTAATTCGCAAGATTAAAACAACATGCCGCGGTTAAAACGAAACTGTTTGCGTTAGTATGTAGTATGTTTGTGTTATATATTTTTTATCTGTGACGCGTCTATCGATCCGTAATTAGTTTCGCATGTGTACCCGCGGCCTTGGGCGTTGAAAAAAAAATAACAAAACATTCGCGGTACACGTGTAAGCGACGAAAAGTTAATTTTTATGTTACGAAAAACGATGTGCAATGCGAAATATTGTATGACATTTGTAAACATATTTTACATACATAACTGACTAATGAATATCGTTAAAGTTATTCTTGTACATATTTTTAAATGCATTCTGAAAATGTATGAGTTACATTTGCTTTTTGAGGGTTAAATAGGTAGCTACTATTGACAAAATAGTATGAAGTACATTTTTATAGTTACCCAAAAGTTGATTATTGTGAGATATTATTTATAAAAAAAAACCATGCTGTATGTATTACTGGCATTCTGTTACATTTTTACAGTACATCTGTATACAGTGACCAAATAGCGAGTGGCAACATTACGTCGTACTAAGCGGACGTCGTACAAAACGGAATAATTAAGCGATTTTGTTATTTAACTGTTCATAAGTATGTTCATATACGCTTAAAAATGGCCGTCGACAAAACAAAACAACCTCCGATGATTCCCAGTACTACGGGATTCTCGGAAGCTATCTAACTTATTTAGTGTAGTGGTAACAAATTTAATTTCGTAGAAAAACACTGGTTTCGGTGATGATGAAATATTATTATGAAGAGAACGGGATAATCAGTTTTATGTGTATCCAGTTGGAACACATGATCTACGTTTCTCGCTACTGAGCTATTAGCAGATTTTTCGCTAGTAAGAGAAAAAAAGATTTAGTATCGTGGAACCTATTTGTAACCGACTGACTACAGCTCGTATGTATAAAAAAGGCATAAGGTAGTTTATATTTATACAGCTTCTAGCTAGTTGTAAATATCCTGCTGCTGGGCATAGGCCTCTTATCTTATTAAGGAGAAGTTTAATGAGCTTAATCCACGCTGCTCAACTGCGGGTTGGGGGATATACATGTGACAGAATTTCCTCCGACACATGTAGGTTTCCTTCACCGCCGAGCACGAGATAAATTTAAACAGAAATTTAGCCCTTGAAAATTCAGCGGTGCTAGCCAGGGTTTGATCGACGTGACTGGGCTCAAGATCGATTGAAAACGCAGGAGTAGCCCATGTTTAATTTCCTTCTCTTGCTTTCTATTTCCCACTCTCCCTTACCACTTTGTAAGTCGGTAGTGCATTTTTGGTTGCTACTGCTGCGAATATTCAGAGGCGTGATTCGTTTTCGCAGATCTTTTTCGCTATAAGCTGTATCTAAAAATGTCACCAATACCTGTCATAGTGTAAAGAACCGACGTCAACAGAACAACAATAGACTTCTATTGGCGGCAAATAGAGTGATATTATAAGTAAGTAACAGTTTGTAAATTTTTCACTGCTGCACAAAGGCCTCTCCTCCTATTAAGGAGGAAGTTATGGAGCATAACTCACCACGCAGCTCCCCTGCGGATTGGCGAATGTACATGTGCCAGAATTGCTTCCAGCACATGCAGGTTTCCTCAAGATGTGACATAGAGCTTCATCTAAAATGTATCAGTTTTGAATACCTACATATTTTTCTCAACAAAACATCTCGCGGCGAGTGGGTGCGACGCTAATATTTACACAATATATAAATACCGCGTATAAATCGCCGGTCCGTTACGGCCGGAGTAGAATCCGGTATTCCCGATAATTCGTATCACTCCGCACCCACGCGTGGCCGAGAGCCAACCGACGTTCGGTATTGGCTGTACTCTACCTTAAGGCATTGGAATAACAAGTTTGTCATGCATGTAGGTAAAATGTGTTTAGGTAAAAGTAGAAAGCCAATCCACAATTACTTATATTTTATTTGCATAACTTTCAATTGTTTCTATGTTCTAAAACTGGAGTCGGGACCAAGGGGCCGTGGCAGACCCCGAACTACATGGATGTCAACCATCAGAAAAGACCTCAAGGAGGGAATGTGGACCCCATGACAACCCAGAAGAGATGTCTCTGAAGAAGAAGACGGATAAGGAGAGCTGACCCCGACTAGAAACGGGAAAAGGCCAGACGAAGAAGAAGAAGAACTTTCAATTGTTTCGTATACAACAATAGTTCATATCTCAGCAAATCTACCTTCTTATGTTTATTTTAAATAACATCTTATCATTTCCTTTTTAATGAATAGTGTATTTTTAATGAATACTATCATCACACTTCAACCCTGCATAACCAAATGTATTTTTACTAAAAAAATGAAACACAAATATCGAGTAGGTAACAACCCGAAATATAAACGCTAGGCAATTTTCATTTCATAACAGTTAAACATCAGATGATTGACCGGCGATCGCTGACGTCACAAGCCACGGCGCTTGCCAGTTGCTCCGCGGAAAAATACACGGGGCTATTTGCGAAACTACTAATAACTTCGTTAACCCAAGAATAAGTATTGAAAACGTAGCGATTGACAAGTTTGTCGACAAGCCTAATGTGTGGATAAATTGAGGATTACATTTCTCATCATTAACGCAATGGGTATTAAAGAATCATAATGCTAATCATCGCCGCCCATATTTTCAGGAGCAAATAAACAAATTGTTTCACACTCAACGGTTGCCAGAAAGATAATAAGATCCTGTGTCTGGATACACACGGAGTATAAACAACTACAACAGACCATCCATATGGGCAATACAAATGCCTGTCATAAGCGGGGATCTAACCCGCACCGGTTAGTGCTTCAGTTAGAGGCATAGATGCGATCCTAGTTCAACAAGGAACGAGCATAAGAAAATTAGGAGTAAGGAAAAATAGAAAACAGCAAGCTTTATGCATGGATATAACGTTAGTAAAACCTTATAGGTACGTTCCATTTGAAGTTAGTTTAACTACGTAATGTTAGTAAGCGGTCGCTATAACCGGTTTGCTGCAAAATTATGGGAGTATGTTACTGAGTAGGTACAGTTTAGAAACAGACATACATATACTTTTAAATTATTAAAATACATGCAAACATTGCTTAGAGAAATTGATTTACGTCATACTAATCTTCTTAGAATATTTCCCGGATTTTTAGCCGAGTGTGATTATTATTCTAATAGAAGTTTGATAGGTTACTGATATTTACACAGAGCAATTGCAGACTGACCTCCGTAACCCTTTGAGCAGTGATCCAATAGATTAAGATTTTTTACCTACTATGAACAACGATAAATTACCATTTGATAATTACAACCGGGGCAGCGATACAGGCTCCGCAAGGTATAGTATGCTGACCTACAAAATACAGACATCTACACATCTAGGAACTAGACAAAATATTTATACAAGTGCAGAAATCTGACCCCAATTTAAAGATGCGTTCCGTACCACTAAACCAGAACTGTTATCGTCTGAATCTACAAAGTCAGAGTCAAAAAGCATTGCTTAAATACATTCAGATGTGATAATTAGCAAACATTAACCGGTACTTAGATAATAATACCTTTGTCTGACCGAAGCTGGTAAAACAGTGGATAAAAATAATATTCACATCAAAAAAATAAGATTATTATCTTAATTTTGTGTTAACGAGCGTGACGGCTTATTGTGTTTAGACATCAGAGTGATAGACACACTGACATTTATCTATGTGGGGGTTTAAATGTTAGTATTAAATTATTTATTCTATTAGAATTAGGTTCTGTTGCCAACTGACTGCACGTATATGTGTTGAACTAACTTGGCGACGGCAATATGACACAGCGCACTAAATGAACATCGAGGTTTTAAGAGAAGTAATAAAAAGATATATTTTAATATTTTCCACAAAATGGAGCCATTTTGCGCTTATTTAAATCGTGAGAGAGCCATGCATTTGCACGAATGGGCCGGCTCGACCGGAGTGATACCACGGCCTCACAGAAAACCGGCATGAAATGACGCTTGCATCGGTTTACGCCGCGCGAGTAAGGTTACCAGAGGCCCAAATCCCCTCCCCTTTCAAATTCATTCCCCCTCCATTCCCCATAAAAGGCCAGCAACGCATTTTGTGGTACCTCTGGTGCTGCAAGTGTCCATGGGTGGCAGCATTCAGTTTCCATCAAGTGATCTGTCTGCTCGTTTGCCCCTATCCTAGAAAAAAAGACTTTCTGGGCTCATTTGGTACTTCATTGGTCAATCCAACTTTAGATTCAGATTATAGGATTATTTTAACTTGTTTCAAAGTTTATATATGGGGGGTAATCTCTGAACCTATCAATCCAATTTGAAAACTTCTTTTCGAGTTTGATAGTCCGTTTATTAAGGAAGGTTATAGACTATTTTAATTTTATTTATCGATCAAAACAGTGACCATTATCGCGAGTTAAACTGTGAAGTTCAGCTAATGTATATAAACAAATATGTACCCAGATAGGTTCAACGTAAAAATCTTCTAACAATCCGGCGTTGTGACGTCAATCGGCTATTTCGGTTACTATAAATCCGTCGGAGTCGGTTCCCGCGTAATTTATTGATCGTAATCTCACTTCCGATACGAGATGTTTTGTATAGGAATAATGATGGACACGGAACTGAAAATTTGGTAGAAATGGTATCACTTAGTTTAGGATACATCGAGCCTAAGATGTAGAAGGTATTTTAGAAGAATCTTGTAAAACCTAACCTGCCATATCTACCATAAGAAATATTACTACGTGTAATGAAGTGCAACCTAAAGAAGCATGTAAATAAATATAATCAGTATAATTACTACATCATATAATAGCAAAATCTTAATTTCTTACAAGGAGCTATTGCATCACAAAAAAAATCAAAAAAGAAAACGACGGTTGAACAAAAGATAACTTTAGAAGCGAAAACTGTAAAAGCTTTTCTATTTATTATTAATCCTATTAAATTGTTTCAGGCCATTACATCATTATCTGTAATAACAAAAGTAAATCTTCGGAAAGCAAAAAAAGGACCGTTTCATCTCAATCGTTCCGTTACAAATGAACTACAAGAGCTAACAGCACCGCCACTTGACAAAAAGATCGCACTAATGATGATAAGATTGTACCAATATCTTTTGTAACGGTAAAATGTTACATTTTGGGCCTATTGCATTGAGATCATGATGTGAGAGCAAAATGAATGTATTATTAATTGCGAGCCGAGATGGCCTAGTGGTGCGAACACGTGGATCTTAACCAAAGGTCACGGGTTCAAACCCTGGCTAGC
>DVVJ01001568.1:0-11109 GCA_018234505.1 Junonia neildi neildi
CTATGAATAATCGTCCAATGTACAGCACGGGTTATAGACTAGGTACTGCGAAAATGTCTAAGTTTATGAGCCCAAACCTGTTTAAGATATACCTAATACTTTTTATTCTGATCCCTTTTTATTCATATTTTTCTCAAACATCTCATTGCGGGATTAAAAGTTTTTATGATTATCATACTTCGCATTTACCTCGAGTCGACCTTTCCTCCATCTGACCCTTATAATATTAACTAAATCGGCCAATGACAGAAGTTTTTGTCGTGTTTCTTTTTAAAATAAAACACAGACGTTTTTGTTTATTATAAATATAATTTTCATAAAAAAAAACCATGATAACTAAGTATTTAAGTCCGTTTTAAAAGGGGGGTCTATTTCAATCATTTTTTATCAAAATCATTTTTTTAATTACTTTACAAACGTCTTGCATTGTCTAATTGTAAGGGTGGGTGCAATATTATACTGTTGAAATTCAGACTTATTACCTAGCCAATCGACAATTTCTCTGCGCTTTGAATATAAACGTATAAATAAGAATTGTTTGTTTCAAGTTATAAGATACCACAGTAATAGTTTATTCATTAGCCGACAAAAGACAAAATCAACTGAACGATCTGGGGGGTTGGCGGTTATAAATAATGTGCTAATTTAACGGCGCGGGCGCAGGCGTGGGAGTGCTGACTGCTGAGTAGCGGCCAGATTGAAAACTACGACGTAGACGTCGTAAAAGCCATGAAACTAAGCTTTAGACTACAGTTGTATTTACAATACAATAACAGTCTAGTCAATACCGCTACTGCACTGATTGTGAGTGAAATATTTCTACCAATGAAAAAAAGAATTAACAAGCATGTCTTTAAAAAATAAATCCTTGAAAGTAACTTGTCAGTAAGGGACAGATTATAATTGTTTATGTATGAAAATGTAAAACCAAATAATAAATACTTGACAAAAATATTTTACAAATTTGCTTTGTTACACTATCTTATTACTAATATCGACTCTTCAATTTTACATTTATACCACTCCCTGTGGTCGCATCGTCACAAGAAATGAAAACCCCACATCTTGATAACACTATTATTTTGAGTTATTTTTGTAAACTATACACTGTAGCACGAAGTGACCATTGTAATTACATTCATATGCAAGAAAGCCTTTTTAATTGTTATCTATTAAATTAAAATTGATTAAGTAAGTGATGTTAGGTCGTTTTTCGGCGAAAAATTATAATAAATGCATAATTTAGTTGACAACAGAATGCATGGACGCACATTATAGTAAACATATACATATAATAATGGAAGTTAATAATTATACTTAATGTTAGAAAAATATGTATGCATAAGTGACGTCATATGGATTTCCGTAAAGAAAACGGTTTCTAGTTACAATTTCTAAGAATTCCGGGCGACTCCTCATATATTAATCACTTTATAGTCCTAAGTCAATGACCACTGAATAAAAAGGTAATATAGAAAACTCTGATCATGACTCATTAATATTATTCCTCTACAATCCATTCTGAATCAATTTTAATGATCATTTCCTTTGTAACTTGGACGCTAATTAAGTAATGCTTATTAACAAGTTCGTCATAGTTTTTATCTACGTCCTTAATAACTAATCGTTGATGGTGGTCTCGATCCATCAGCTTTAAAGATTGTCTGAATAAAAAAAAATCATCTGTTTCCCAAAAAGCGAACTAATTGTTACGTAATAGAGTGGATTTCACATTATCGTGACTTTGAAGAGCGTCTGAAGGAGCAGTGAACTTTGCCGACTGTCGAGGTTTCCTTCCCCACACCTGAGGTTCACTCACACAGCCATTAGTTCCGAGCGTTTATAGTTTTAAGATAGAAATCACGCTCTTATGACATGTAGTATTATTCTTAACATAACACTTAAGACGCTTAGAAACTGGGCTAAGATATGGGAACGTTTTAATTGTTATTTGTTATTTGATGATGCTATTATTAAAAATTCACGTGACGCAATCACGACATTTCCAGGAAGATGAATTTATAGTTGACGTGTTCAATGTTTTTGTTCTAGTAAGAACTGTTCCCGTGACTTCTTCCACGTAGACTTTAAACATAACGGAACGTATCTTTGTAATTGTATTTATTCCCAGATAATTAAATAAATAGTAGGTATTTTAAAAAAATCGTATTAAGTGATGGATGGATAGAGTCTCTATTAAGTACCCAGACCTATATAAGAATTGATAAACAAGTTTATACATAGTAGGTAGGTATATAACAGAGATAACCACATTAAATTAAATGCAAGTTTTTATGCGATTTGCGCGTCGGTTGTGGTAAAATTGCTAGAATATTCTTATTTTCTTTGAATGTAGCAAGTTTTATGAGCCATTTTGTTACACCGTGGGATCATTTTATCGTTTATCCTTTGCGCCTCGAAAAACGTTAACGAAATTTAGTCTTTGAAGCGAAATTTAATTTTAACTTAATTTTAGCAAGTCATCTGAGTAATAGCGTAGAAGATCACGCAATATTATCATTAAAAGCGTTATTTAGAAACGTTAACAATTTTGTCCTAATAATATTTTAGTATAAAAATTACGATTTGCGGCAATTTTTGTACTTATTTCTATGTCAAAATTTGTATATAAAGTACAGCCTTCGGAATACATAGGTTAACATGGTACCTAACATACATCACTTTAGAGAGTATCTACGCGCTACGGTTTGAGAGTGAGTGGTATTAGTATTTCGACTAAAATGTATTATTCAGCACAATAACAACAAATCAAGTCTAGGCTTTCATACATAGAATACGTAAATTCAATTTATCCTTTAGATTGTTTGGCAATCTTTTGTGTTTATATGTAGATGGGTCTATTGTTAACGTATTTAGGACTACAGATAACAATTCTTTTCCACAAAAATCGTTTCGTAAGGCAAATAATTATAAATAATATTCAAGAAAGCGGTGTATTTTTATAGGATAAAGGTCACACGAGCTGACAGATTACCAGATTTATAAGCAGAATGCTATTCGGTGCGCATTAGAACATTTGAGAAAGAAATTTCGTGCAGTATGCCGCCGGATTTAGAGGATGGGTCCATAATTATAGTCACACCTGTAAGAACAACCGTCTAGACTCTTGAATCAAGTCTTTGTTATAGTTATCTCGCTTGGTCGCACTGGTGTAGCCGTAAGCTACCGAAGATCCCGCGTCGCGGTCGCTTCGCCTCGCCGCGCAGCTGTGGACGGACCTTAATTAATTAGTTATACTATTTCTTATAGCTTTGCTATTTAACTCGTTTTTCATATTAGAACCAATTACCTCGAGGATTTTATTTACACATAATGACATGAACAAATATTGAATGATATCATTCAATATTTGTTCAATATTTTGCACAACTTTTATACTTGTTTATGATATTATTGTTATAACAATTTGCTTTGTCATATTTATTTACAACAAACTGAACAACAATAAAATATGACAGTAGTCATTGTTATTGTTGTTTAGTTCATGTGACAGTGAATAAGTGCTTATTAATTTTCCCTAAGGAGCACAATTTTGAAATTGAAATTGATGCTGCAAAATTGGCATAAAAATGAGGCAAAACAAATTAACATGGCTTACTTTTACTAATTTCGCAATTAAATACTTTATGCGACATTTTATAACTCATTATTTTTTAATTATTACGTAGAAACAACTCAGACATGTTTAATGTGCTATTTCTTGCAAAAAAGATAATTTTGAGCATGTAATTTGGCTAGCGATACGCTTTTAAGACTAAGCAAGCAGGAATCGTGGGATGCCGGCAGACTACATTTGGGCTATGTAACAAAGTTATTTGCATACCAAAGCCTGTGTTATACCGCTTTTATTAGTTTAACCCCGGCGCCTCAGTTACTTTAACAATACCATTTTGTATGGATAGAATACAAAAAACATATTTTATTTATATCAGCACTTTTCTAAAACTAATATGAATGATACGCTTTGTTATCCGTTGTACGTTAGGTTATTTTATAAAAAAAAACTGGTTTTAAGTATTGTTTAAAAGGATTTTTAATATTTGTAAACTCATCTGTGGCTTAATTTAAATCATTTGGTGCTCAAAAATAATTCGAAACTCCTAGAAAACTTTGTAGCGAGAGCTTCAAAATATATCTCTTTAGTATTTAAAGGTCCATTATAAAATTAAAAAATAAATAACCCGATATAAACGATAGTGATTTAGAATTATTAGGAAAATGCTAAATAATTTTAAATTCAATCAAAACCAATCTACCACAAAGATAACAAGTATATAAAAATTAATCTTGTCCACCGCAAAGCTCTCATCTCTTCACGGTAGGCTTTTGAAAGTAAATAGCTATCATTAGAGGCGGCAGCATAGCGTAGTACTGAAGTCGTACCTAACCCCTGAAGGGTGCTCCGCAACCACTGAGACTCTTGTTAAGGGATTTTCACACTAATTACTACTTTTATGCGAACAGTGCATAAAATATATACTCAAAACTGACAATTGTTAAAGCTGTGAAAAGTTTTGCATATTTTTGAGAGACTTTAATTAAACAGCAAGCTTATTGTCAGATACATTCGCTGTTAGAAATTGTTGTTTTATGGTGCCAATTTTGTTATTTTAATTTCGTACCTAGAT
This sequence comes from Junonia neildi neildi, assembly GCA_018234505.1. Taxonomy (NCBI): domain Eukaryota; kingdom Metazoa; phylum Arthropoda; class Insecta; order Lepidoptera; family Nymphalidae; genus Junonia; species Junonia neildi. Next base: position 4,650 of record DVVJ01001568.1, read on the forward strand.
TTTATTGTAAGGATAGTATGAAATGTTAGGTAAGTGAGTACTTATACAGATGTACTGAAGAAGCCATAAAAATATTCATCATTAAAGTGAGCCAATGTTAGGTCATCGTTGGACACTAAACATAAGCATCTCATCATATTACAAGTCATCAAATAAATTGATGTCAAAGCATATTGTAATAAAAAAAACTATGTCAATACCGATTGGTAGACACCCACCGCAATAGCACGTAACAATAAACATTCCTCATCCAAATTCGATATGAAATGGATTCTAATTGTGCATCGATGAGTTATGTGCCCATGTCCAACACCATTACTACATAACCTTGAAAGGTCAAGGACCTCGGGCATATTCGTCACCGCGGCGATTTCTTCACGACCATCTGTTAAAGACCTCTTACCATAAAATAAATCACTTACACGCTAATTGCACTATTTGTCACGATGGATCTTTTACTGCAAATAACTCTGCATCTGTTATTGAAACAAGAAACATTTCAATAAAAACAGATATTTTTAAATCGTTATTTCATATATTTCACGAGTAGCACTTAATTCAACAATAGACTGCTTTTACGCCGGAGAAATAGCCCACAGTTATTTTTTATAAACAATTTTAAATACCAAAAAAAACAAAGTGATTTGTTAATTCCAAAGTGACTAATAATAAATATATGAAAGTGAACGATCGTTAAAGAAAACATCAATCTATTGGGATCTTCATTAAAAGCTTTTTGAAGGCTCGCGGTGACAGTCCGAAGAGCTTTCCTAGCTGTTGATGAGACGTATCTATTTTCAGGCATTTTAGAAGTTTAATAATTCAAGCCAACGAGAAACAGGTGTCAAAACAACTTGGACTAAATATAGATTATTCTTAAAAGACTAGCAGGATGGTGTTGACAGTTTGGAAATAAGACCACTTTATCTTATAAAATAATTAAGCTGAACAAATATTGTTATAAATTAAGAAGAAATGATTATTAAGTTATCCATCCAGTTTGAGATTAGAAACTTATTTAAAATTAATTTCATTTTCTTAGCACTTATTTGGAGCTATAACCCTATTTTCCTTTAATATCTGTCAATTTTTTGATAAGTTTACAAGTACCCGATTCTTTCTTTATTAGCCACTGTGGTTTTTAGTAGGTAGTTTCTGTTTGAGTCCTACGCCGACAACCGTTTTAGAACTCGAATTTACCACCCACAGGCCAGTTCTAGTTAATGTTTTATTTCGCTGTATTTCAATAAACAGAAGCAGTAAGCCATTTTATCTAAAGGGAGGGACACAAAGGCCTAGATCCCATGAAACAGCGCATTAGCGTCATAAGAAATGATTACCACTTACCGTCGAGTCATTCATTTGCTTTTCCTTTGGCTATTGTTTGTACAATTACTATTTTAGATAGTCTTTGTACTTCGAAAGATGTTAAATGTACAATGTATAATGGAAACTGTACGTCTATATGTATCGCAAGTCACGAGATAAAGTATTAGTGAAACAATATTGTTTAATGTTGATTTCAGTTGCTGTCTGCTTTTACACACATACCTATTTGTCTTTCTCTTGGAAATCTAGCGATAAGACGTGGCGTCGATATATTTCTGAAATATTTACTTGTTGTTAATAGAATATACATATGTATGTATGTGTGGTAGTTCTTACGTGTGACATATTAGTGTAAATAAACACACGGGGCTTTCGCTTTCACGTTATTAGCCTGGTTTTATATTACTCATGCGTCTTAACGTGGAAACTCTTTTTACTGCTTCACTACTAAGTACTTAACACTAATTGAGTGGAAAAGGGTATACCTACTTTTGTAGCTGCTTTTACCGGCGTCTGCTTGTGCAAAATACTTCCTAGTAGGTATCTAGTAGACCACATACTAGTATGTGATGAAAAATGGATCGATGCTTGCTGGTATTTTACGCAAGTTCTGATCAAAATCTGATCTTGCATTACAGTTCATTTATTTAACTATAATTTTAAAAGATTAATATTTCTATCAACTATCACGCTAGCTTCAAAAACCTTTTTAAGTACTTAACACTTGCTACTTAATAAAGTAATCAAACGCCAAGTTTTAATTTTACTGCTAACTTTCTTCTAATCATATACCTAAGTAAACAACGAAACATAACAATTAATTTTATTTATTACTATACATGCCAAACGTAGGTACAGGTAGGTAAATCCTCTTACAGTCAAAAACACATAAACGGATTCAAGCCTCGAGGGGTGTACGGTATGTTTGTTAAATAACCGAAATTCCAGAAATATAGGTATAATTTGTTATCATAAATCCAATACATTTGTGTTCGAGTAAAATCATTTTTTTTTTCTTTATGTAAAGCTCTAACAGTTGAAAATTCATATTTAATAATTTAAAATACCTATGTATCTAAAGTCGATATGGCCCACTGGATCAGACGCGTGGATCTTAATCAAATGTCGTGAGTTCAAACCTGTGCCATAACCTCTCGCCTTCAAGCGCTTGATTTTAGTTTAAATTCAATTTTGTGCTATTTCATGACTTGAAGTTAGTTAACTTTAAAGTTATCATAGAAAAAATCCAGAGATATGTATTCTTCAATCACTTATTTTCTAAAACAGAGGTATTGGAACTTAAGTAAAATAACTTTCTTTCTCCAACAGGAAAAACTTGTATCTTGCGAATACATTGAACATAGGTATTTCCAACTCTTACTATGAAAAGCGAGTATCTAATCATTACGACAGACGCTTGCGCATCGCCATGTGAAAGATACCCAATGGGTTATGATTAAAACCTACTTTCAATGACGTAACAAGAAAAGGCACACCTATACAGCTTGACCTGAGCACCGTATAGTTTGAGAAGCTCGGTAAATTCCAAGTTAAACGGGTGCGCTTCATAGTCTTCGTGCTTCCACAACTCATTAAATAAAGATGGTCGTGTAAAACGAACGGTGTCAGTCAGGAAGAAAGATCCACTTTTATTTTATATTTTAAAAGCAATGTTTTTACAGAGAAAAAGCTCCTTTAAAATATTATGGTACACTTATTTCTTTGTTGATTGTATACCATTACCTATTGTAAAGAATTTTTTACTATTAATACATTCTTATAAGTAATTTGCATAAGTTTAATCTGAATTATTACTTTGCTAATTCTAATTTTCTTTATTTATCTTAGATTTTTTCTTTCCATATGCAACATAAATATTATAATCTTATATTTTTGTACCAATTATCAAGTTTCTAGGTAATATAAAACTGGGTTAGGTTTTTGATGAGTGAGTCAGTCAGTCATAAAAATGCCGGTCTCTAAACGCTAATGTACCAACTGTGCTTAATTAATAAAATTAAAATCTTTACCAGCTAGAGTATTTATGAAGATTAAAAAAATAATTTATCAAGGGGTCAAAAGTAGGTGAAAATAGTTTGTAAATATGTATTATATACACGGTGCGGTGCCAGTTCCTTTTTACTTACACTTGGCTTAACACGCTACTGCGTATCCAGTTTAAATACTTAAAACGTTTTAAAAGCGACTGAATCGCCTGAAACTGAAAACAAATAAATACCGCATTGTAGATTAGTCGTGTCTAGTTAAAATAAATCGCCCGTAGAGACTGGCAATTCTCCTAATTGTAAAAAAACATAAAAAGCTTTCGTGTCCAAACGGAAGAGTAAACACGGTGTTATAGGTAATCGGATTCCTGGCCGTTCCCCCGGCATCCCCGGAAGTGACCCAGCTTAATCGACGAGCGGACTCAATGAACCTTTATTTTTGCCTTCATTCGTTCCATATTTCCTCTCTGGAAATGAACACAGTGTAGATTGAAAATAGACCATACACGGGTAAAGCTAATTATATTCATAATAATCAAAAGGCATCTGATGTGGACACTTTATACTCTATATTTAAAACTATGTTTATACATATGTAGGTAATAGGAACCTAATAGTGTAATGTTTATTTGTTTGGCTACGATAATCGATAGAAATTATTTTAATTGACGTTTTTGTAGTATTCATGAATGACGATTGAAAGGGTTTAACTATGAATTTAACTAAGGATTTTTTTGGGTGCCTATACCACTCGAAAATCATATAATTTACATTATTCGTCAAATCTATTGTAGTGTCTTAAAATTTTAAATTAAAAAAAAAATGAAGTATTTTATTTAATGGATGAGAGAATACCTTAAAAATTGACATACACTTTGTATGCCGTGTCTAATAATACCTTGTTTGAAAACAATTAACAACTTAGTATCGCTAAGTAAAACGGCAAGGTGTAACATCTTTACCCGTTTCTCAGAAACGTACAAATTATTAAGAAAAACAATTGTCGAGTTGGCTTAGCAATTTGCGTTGCTAACTTGATACGTTTATTTGTACCTTCATCTTTTCTCACGAATTGGTCACGTACTCGTACACGACACGTCGGTATAGTTATTCGATAAAATCGACAAGTTTATTGAATTTTCTTTGTATAATGATTTAATTATATCAATTAAGATTGTCATGCTATTCAAATAAACTCTCAAATAGACGCATGCTTTCCGTGTAAAAATTCCTGGTAGGTAATGATCTTCATACAACATAATTTTATTTTTATTTTAAGAACTACTAAATTGCTTAAAACAGCTACTTAACGTAATAATACATTAAAAAAAGATAACTACTTCATTTAACGATACGCTTACCGAACCTTCAAATTGAACATTATGTTGCGAGTATGATGGGCGATGGGAAGATAGAAATTTAAAAGCAATTTTAAAAACGTTTCCCACGATTTACTCGGGATGTAACCACAGGGATATACACGCCTCGACAATTTCACCTCGGTATTATAATCTCATTTTTGAAACGAATTTGTTTACTTGCGGGGAGCCCTTGACAGCTTCCAGGTTATGTGTGATGTGATCAGATGCGTCGATCAATACAGAGATTATATCCATAGCGGGGTAGATAAGCAGAGATAGCTTTGAGAGTCAAGGCGAGAAGGAAATGAATGAAAAACATATCGATACTTGTATCAGGAAAGCGTCTCACGTGCTTACGATGTCGTATCGCTTCAGTCGAGTTCGGCGTTCGTGTCGAGTGAACGCGGTGACACGCGGTTTTGAGCGGTATTTTTGTATAAATATTTCTGATCTGATTAGTGGCTTTGTCGATTTGAAGTTGACTGTATACAGTGTGTTGGATTTCGTTATCAAATTATTTTGAGGAGCTACGCTTATGAACTTACAAGGTTTGTTTATAATTTTATATTGTTAAAAAAAGTAATAAAAATAATATAGTTTTATTATATAATGATTTTTAGGTTAAGGTTAATAAAAAATATAATATAATTTTGATTTTTTTGTTTAAATTATATTATCAATGCAACATCGAACAATTTATTACAACGATAAATTTTAAATATTTTACTACTAATTTTAAAGTTATTATAAATATTTTTAATATCAAAGTGTAATAAAAATGCAAACAATGAAGACATCTACATTCCGACGCGTGATTCATTGAAAAATAAAATTATAATCATAATCAAACAATGCGGTTGTCCGGTTTACTTGACATTTCATAAGAAATCGATAAATTCGATAAAAATATAAATTGGTATGCCAAAATGACTAATAGGTACACGATTTATTTGTATGGTTTACATTTATGTATCAAGTAGAAATATTTATGTATTATACAAAAAATATTATGTGCTAAATATAAATAAACAAATCCAACATACCGTCATATTATAATATTTAATTTACATGCATATTTTCTGTCGATGATACCTGTTTATAAGCATTTACATATTTCATCTTTACCTCATACGTGCAGTGATAATGATAGTAACATTTTTATTTTTTTCTAATTAAAAACAATGTCTATTAAAGCGTCTGTAAACTCAGTGTTGTAACTATCGATTGAAGATTTTCTCTTAAGTATGGAGAAAGTTTGTACTTTACGGTTGCATTAAGAATTAAATGCGTCATTTATGAAAAGTTTGCAGACAGAAGATTGGCAAATAATTCGTAGGTTTTTATAGAGTTTTCTTCATAATGTTGAAAACTGTTTTTTAACTATTTTATTTTATTTTTTAATTAACGGTAAATAAAGCTTTTAATTGTTTTAATTTTATTCGATATTATTAACTTGGGGTAAGAATAAACTCATAGTTCAAACGCTATCATATGACAAGGAAGAAACCTTAAACTAAAAATTACGTATGCATAGTTATTAATATTGGTGGTTAAACATTAATCGTATGTGTAAAGTAAAAAGACGATAGATATATTAAATTGAAAATAAGTTTTGTTGATATTGTACGGAACCTTTTTATTATTATTTTTATCGAATACATTAAACTGAGTTTCTTAATATAAGTAACAGCCTGTACTTATCCCACAGCTGGGCATAGGCCTCTTTCTCCTATTAGGGAGACGGTTATGGAGCTATATCTACCA
>DVVJ01001569.1:0-11102 GCA_018234505.1 Junonia neildi neildi
CAAAGGAGCTACAAAATGCGTTGCCGGCCTTTTAGGGGGTATGGAGGAGGAATGGATGGGGAATTAATGGGGAAGGGTTGGGGAATTGGGCCTCCGGTACCCTCCGGTATGTAAAATGTTCACGAAAAACCACACACATACAATACTCACAACCTTAGTTACGCTAAATTTCCCTAATAAATCGATTAAGGCTAAAATACCTAAATATGGCCACATACGCATAATATACATAAACCACGAAAACAATTATTTTGGATATTTGTGTAAAAAATTTTCTGCCGTTTATACCTAAGTCTGAAACATTATGTAAATAAAGGATGAACAAAAAACGAGTTGTTTTTCGCTTGAGCACCCGCGATGTTCAAAGAGTCCGGCTGTCGGAAACGAGATGAGAAATGAACGCCGTTTCAACATTTCCTTAGAATAAAGAAAGTTGTTGAAATGATACCTGTTTTTGTAGAAAATTTAAGTTTGCATCACAATACAAAAATCTCTTGAAATTGGAGAGCATCATAATATGATATTTCATATGAGCTTAAGTGTATACATTTGTATTATAAATTATAAAAACGTCAACATTTTCGATCCTATATTATATGTACTTCGTCCGCAACTAGTGTCGTGGGTGTTAATTTTATCCCAAGGAACCCTAATCCCGATTCTAGAATATAAGTAGCTTATTTCACTTATCAGCAAACGTAAATAAATGCATTTAGTAAACAGCTATTCCACACAAACAAGTACTTCAATTTTATATGTATGGATCTGTGGTACTGAAGTTTTGGCGTCCCGAGCAGACCCGTCTAGGCAGGTACCGCCCACTCACGAAATGTTTGACTGGCAACAATTACTGCGTTCCTGTGTAACGACGTAGGGTGAATTAGAGCAATTACAAGGGACACACATAAACTTGAAGGTAGCCAAAAATGTAAGACAGGTATTTAATGCATACAATGTCTAAGTATAATGTAGTCTGTGTTGTTGGACGATCATTTTTCGTTATTGTACCTACAACTGCATATTTAATGCGATCTGAAATTCTAATTTTAAAATATTGAAACTACTCGCACTTCCATACAACATTTTTTCCTTCATGTATTTCAATATCGTTTTTACGCTAATATTTTTCACAGAATTATTTTTGGAACATTAATTTCGTACATCACGTTGTTTTGAAGATATAATTCTCGGAAGAAATAAATCGATATACGTGTCGAGACGCGCAATAACGACGCTATACGTATCAATATATTGATAACCTATTTTAATTTATGTGAATACATTAAATTGTTCTTACATAACGTTCATTTTGTTTTGCATCAAACGCTATATTTACAACGCTTATCAGTACTATAACTGGCGCTGAACTCCGATGATTATTATATTTAGATTGTACCTAGGTACGAGTACGTAAGTGATATTCACGTTTCAACAAATATTATTTTAGCTCAGGAAATTTGCGAGCTAGAATTTGGTGGGATTACTATGTTGACCTCTCGCAAATGTAAACGTGTTCGCAAATTGAACGTATTCTGGCGGTTTATGAAATGCAAACATCAGACTAGAGAATACCGGGGCAACTCGTTGACATATCTAGAATGGAAATAGCCGGCATATTAATAGCCGGCAGAAGTAAGCTTCCTGGAATTCGTAACTCTGGCACATGTATATGCTTACACCGGTCCATTCTATAGACAAGCACTATATTTTGTTACAACGAAAACGCTACTATCGAAATTTATAACATAACAACTGTTAGAGGAATTTTAGGGTGTGTTCTGACATAGATTCCAATATAATATAATACCAGTCAGCGATAATGATATTTTGAATTGACATATTACTACTTAGTAATAATGTCAATTCAAAATAGACATAGTACTTAATATATTACTTCGTCTAGAGACCCGTCAACTATTCGATATTAGTTGTAGATTATAGACTGCGTGCCCAGTGCGAGTCCATTCGAGTAGGTACCTACTTTATCTCTGCGTTCGCGTTTAGCGAATAAAAATGAATACAAAAATCCACAAACGAATTCTTGTTCTCTAGCACTTGATTTTCATTGGTCTTTAATGACGATCTTTCAAAAGCTCACTCACGTATTACGCTCCTTGACAAGGAATGTCCATGTTTGAATCCCGTATAAAATTGTGTATATTTCCAATATAATTGTGTGTCCCAATCGACGCGTGAGAAAAACTCGCACATGACAACTGATCAAGATGTTGGGTTTAATTTCGAAATATAACATAGTCAAAATAAATAACAGCATTCGCATGGCAGCAGCGACCGTCTTACTAGAATTAGTGACAAATATTTCAACAGATTTCTCTTAGGTTTGTGTATGTGTCTGACTTCTAAGTAATTCTATTTTAGAACAGTATCGTAATTAAATTGCAGTGATTGCGATACCTTTTCAATTGTAATGTTACGTAAAATCAAAAACAGCCGCAATAACGAACGGCCGCTTACAGAGAAATGACTTTAATTAAACATCTTAATAGGTTTGACATTTTATTAAATGAACAAATATCAAGTACCTACCTTCGAAGTCGAAGAATTCTCCGAATTATTAATTACGCTTATTTTGGGAAGCAAAAAAAGCCTTACAAATTGGAATCGTTAAACACAGAAACGAGATTCTAAGAACTCTAGATACAACAATTTTATTCATGAAAATCGACCGACGAATCGTACCGTCATATAATACAATGTGTATATAATTAGTATGAAATGATAGTCTATCATCAAGTTTTAGATATTTGTATTGTTACCGTTCCTTGTTTGTACCCACATTTTCCATATGTTGTTAACCCCATTTATCTTCAAGAAAGATAACCTTATTTCTTCGTGGCCTTTGACACTAAGGCGGCGGAGCGAAAACCGATTTCATCACTCGTACACGGCTGGAATTCTTGGTACTAAATAGAAAGCCGCGTACTCGGAACACGTTTCGTTTTATACACGACAAAGATTTACTAAAAACAGCAAAAATACAATATAAATTCCATGTTTCACCCGCATCTCAATAAGGCTTTAGTAATTGTTAATTTAATGGCCGTCGCTTAAGTAATTTTCGGAGAAAAATGCCTTCAAAATTGAAGTAGGTACAAGAGAACACGGCGAAGCAATTTTGTTTGTAGGCAATTTGTACTTTTTGAACTTCGTTTTTGGGGCATATTTTTAAATAAAAACCTGCTTTTAAACATTTAATTAATAGCAAGAAAGTTAATTCAACGTGGAATGAAACTTGTTTATCCTAAGACGAGCAAATGACTTGTGTTGCCCTAAATCCGGCAAGGATAGCCGGCTCCGGCAATAAAAAGCCGAGTATATTGTAGCTCGAGTCGAAAGCGCATTAAGAGTTCGGCAATGAACGTTCCGTTCCAATGTAAGAGTTTAGCCGAGCAACCTTCGCGTGTTCCGAGAACTTCGTCGACCGGTTGGTCGTTCGACGTTGCGCCGCGCTTCTCGGAAAGCCGTTCTGTGGCCCATTCGATTTTTAAATAAACGCGTTCCGTTATATTTTACCGGCATAGGTTCAGATTTATAGCCGGTCAATTAGATGTCGTAATCTGTAAATAAGCGTGACTATTTTTATCCCGCGCCAGCGCTTGCGAGTGAAAGGGGTTTCCTACTGTGAACTCGTTCAACGGGTTATTGGATTACAAATTTGCCTCCATTCAGGTTTTTATTTTACTCCTTGTTCTTACTTTTCCAACAAAACAAAGTTTTCGTCAATGTCAATGTGCCATCGACATGAGTCTTATTTTATCAGTAAATACATATATTATTCATAGTCGCCTGTATCGTACCGACGTTATGACGCCAGGAATGTATCGTGCAGACGGATTGACAGACCGTAAGGTAATCTAATACTTAACCTTCGCCGTATTAAATTACATCAGCTGACGACTACAATATACTTTCATAATCGTCTATGTGTTAAAATTCTCATATACCTACATTATATGTACATACGCGTAGATAAAATTTCGTATGAAACACACATAAAATATTTTCCCAAACGTCGAAAATTCTGGGTATAAAAATAAAAGCATATTTTAAAACGCGAACCAAAGAAACGGGTTCGGAGAGGAAAATGGGAACCAAACATTCTAAAATAAGCCTTAGCGCCCTCGCTTTGTGGAACACTCTCGCAAAATATTCAAGATCAAAGCATTATTTCAATCAGTTCGTTAGGCAAATCCGACCGGCTTCGCAGTACTCGGCTATTGAAATTTAAACTAGTCCAGTTTCTGGGAAACTGTCTCTCTTTTTGCGTTCAACCTAGGCCAATGATATTTGTTGCGCCGCGGGGATAATCAACGATTCGTTATGATGGTACGAGTATTTTTTTCCTCTTCGACAAAAAGGCAATGACAAAGACCGAAGAACGAAAGCAATACTTTTCGTTCTAGTCCCCGAGCGTTCATAAAAGAAACCGATATAAATACTCGCTTTCTAAATAAACTTTAGCTGCCGACTGTATAATTCTCGAGTCGTGACGAATCGATTCGATGTGCTCGAGTGTTTCTAAAGATTCGAAGGATACCGTTGGCGTGTAAAATTGTTAATTATTCTAATTAGCCTATGCGGTAGGTGAAACTTTAGTTCGTTATTTTAATCAATTATCAAGCAAGTTAAAGAATAACATTTTTAGCAAGATTGAAATCGAAAAAATTGCTCGCGGTTTGATACATACCTACCAAATACTTTAATAAAAAAATTGTAATCAAAAGATAAAACAATTTATAAGAAAAAACAAGGCAGGTAAGGCCAAGTAGTACAAGTAATGTCCAAGTACATACAGCTAAAAATAACCGACCGTGACAAGAACGTCATAAATATATGTATCTATGCATGTATGTCCAGTTCAGTGCCGTGGAAAATGACCTTAGTAGCGTGAATTCGATATTAGTGTCTAAACTAGGGCACCAGACGGCCCTATAAGTAAGTGCCACAAGTCACCACACAAATATACGTTATGTTTTACATAACGTATATTTCAAACCACTTACAGACGATTTATTTATTTATTTTAATGAATAAAACCTTTGCAATGTGTATAATTATCAGCATCTCCTGGTTTGTCTAGCGGAGTAAAACGTAACTTTTGGAAATCAAGTATTTAAGCTTGCTGCATTCTAAATTTAACTTAGTCACATACTTTTTCTTCTTATTATTGTGTGAAATTTTATAATAAAGTCTTATTTGTTTATGAAATAAGCGTTGAGAAGTTATGTATAATGAACTCAACGCCGACGTTGCCGTGAGTGATAGGTGTAAATTTTAATATCGCTAAAATATATCCACATGGAATTTAATATCCATTTTATTCTCAAGTACTTCAGAATTACATCTGCAACAATAATTGTATGAATTTACTATTTATCTGTTAACAAAAACTGGTTATTAAAGTAATAATACAACGGCGCGTTTGTTATGCTAATTTTAACTTGAATTCAGAGAAATTATGTATAGAAAATTGTTCTAAGAATTATTTATCACAAAATATAATTTTTCGAAAAAATATACTTAACTTAGTTCCTGTTAAGTTAGTACTGGGTCCTTAATCTACAAAGACGAGTAATCTATCCTAGATAGAGGGAGGGTACTCCCTCTATCTAGGATAGATGAACTGTACTGAAGTTATATACATATAAAGTAACTACTTAATCAACGACCAGAGAAACCTTAGCCAATTGTTATATTTTCTATTTATAATATATTCCTAAGAGTTTCTTTAATCGTAACCTTTAGAATTTAGAAATCCTTCTCATTGACAAAATGAAACGAATATTATTTGTTGATGGGCTTAATATAATTGCCATAGAGAAGTCTTTACCTTGATTAACACTATTTATCACACAAGTAGAAATACGGGACGCAAATAGTGCTTATATACTTTGTTAATTTTCTTTTTCTTTCAATTATATAATAAAGTTTAACTTTATCATAATTTAAAAACATTTTTTTATCTGTCCGAGTCGAGTCCGCGACCTTAGTTATCTTTTTCAAGATTAACTTAGGTAAATGACCTATCCAGTAGGCTATCTCGCTATGTCTTATTTAAAGTATATTTCATATTATACAAGCATAATTAATATAATAATAAATAAGGGCGTGAGTGAAAGTGACCAAAAAAAGTTTCTTCTTTTTTACTCAATTGGTATTTTTATTTTGTCCGTACTTTACATTCATTAAGTAATCCTGCATTTAGGAGTGTGGACTGAAACGTGAAAGTGTGGACTGAAAAAAATGGACCTTCCATTTTCAACACCTATAATTAAAAATTAATTTAAATTTCCTTTTCTATTAAACGCTCCGTATTCACGATTTTACCTTTATTATCACTTATCTGAAAAGAATAATAATCTTCCGGTAAAATGAATCCGGCGTATGAAACATAAGAAATTAAGAAAGATTTTAAATAAAATATAACATACATAAAAAAAGGCCCCGACGATTTGAGAACCTCCTCCTTTTTGTGAAGTCGGTTAAAAAAGAAAAAGAAAACATCAACGAAATCGCAAGCAAGATTACTGGTTAACAACCTTCACCCATTGACCAAAATTAACGGAATTCAATCGGCCAAAATCGAACCGGAGTTCAAAGGGGACATGTCAATTCACAGTGAAAAAAACATACATAACAACCCTCTGAAGGCTTCTAAGGATTAATTACGCGTTCCGAGTAGACCCGCCACCGGGCTGTGTTCTCGGTAAACTGGAATCGAAAAAGGAGCAAAAACTTCGTGTTCCGAGAACGAGCGTACCTGCGCGCGCGCACCTCGACGCCGCGTTTCGATCCGACGCACATTTTCCTAGTAGTGCTGCGTTCGAATCTTTTTACCCGATTACGGCGAAAAGTAACGGTTGCGTTTTATATCGGTTTAAACAATTGTTATTTTTAATTTTAATAATGTAAAATTAATGTTACTTGTTATAATACTCAGGTGCTCGTATAAGTAGACTCCAGTCCAGATGTTATTAGAAATGATAATCTCTTACTCGTTATCTAAATTATTATTAAATTATTTCCCAACAAAAAATTAGTTTATTATTAATTAGTGTGTTTTTTTGTTATATAACCTCTACTTCCATGAATTTCACACACGTAAATTAAAAATGAACTTTCCAAATTTCTAGCTAAAAAAAATTAGAAAGTGCCTTTTAAAAAAGCAATTAATCTATTAATTTGTGCAATTAAATCAATTGAATTGACGTTAATAATAATTCAATTCATATACAATGAAAAAAAATCATACCCACAATTACCGTAAAAAAAGCTGAAGTACCAATAAAAATAGTTCAGAAATATAATAATAATAATGATTATCACATTTAAATAAACTTTTCCCACGCATCGAGTATCCGTAGCATGAATGACGATAGTTCGTTGACCTTAGTAAGCCGGCGGGCACGCAATAATAAGCAATGAATAATTTTAAAATGCCAGTAGGGGAGGGCGGGGTTCGAAGTTCCAATTTTGGAGTAGGAAGCAATATTAACGTACTAAATAGATCTAAAATCTATGAATCCTGCATAAATAGATGCAGAATGTATCCTAGTTTCGAATTACATAGTCCAATTCATTTAAATAATAATATATTTTAGCGCAGTATCATTTTTCTGTAGCAAGTCGACAAGGAACAACTAGCCCCACGAAGGGGCTGGTTGTTCCTCAGCTGAGGTAAGTTGTTCCGCTTGTCTAATCCAATCATTAATAATATAAGATTAGTTGAAAAGGTATGTATAAAAAAATTAGGCAAATCTAACTGAATATTTATGAAAGTTTTATTTATAAAAGTACAAAATTTTAATGTTTTTTACTTATAATAGCACAAATCAACATCACGGCATACAATTTAAAGTATTTATTGAAAAAGAAACTATAAAAAATAATAACAAATATTAAAAAAACAGCTTAAGATTAGTAACCATCTCTAACATTTATCAACTTTGACAAAACGTTTAATTAACAAAAATAGAAAATTCTTTAATAAAATACAAAGAATACCTAATCAAATAATTTTAACATCTCGAGCTATAGCTTATTTATTCAGTCTTTATAGTTTGACTTTACTGAGATCAATAACTAATGGCTTACTGTGATAACAGTTTTAATTCAGACTTAATTAAATGTAATAAAAATTATTCAGAAAATTCGTCGTCAGAATTACAATTCAGACAAACATAGGAATGAACATCTTTAGACTTCAGGCATTTTGAATGAGCCCAATTCTTACACATGACGCATTCAATCCATTGTTCGCCTGGTTGTGAATTAGAATATGAGTCGCAACATATTAGACAATACCATTCCATGCTGTCTACTTCACTATCACTTCCATCAGCATCTTCTTGAAGGACTTTACGTTTTACATTTTCTTTAACATATGCGGATTCACTTGCCTCTTTTTTATTTCGCTTGATTGCAACAGCTGTCTTTTTCTTTCTGACTCTTTTTTCAACTTTTTGCTTCTTTATTTTACTATTACTCTTTCCTCTTCTTTCTTTTTCTTCAGCCAAAGCGTTCTTTTCAGGCGTATCTGTCAGTATTGCTGATTTTCTTATTCGTCGCTTAGTTGTTTTAGACAACCTTGGTGGTGCTTTTGGTAAAGGTTTGATGGCTTCAGGAGAAAATGTGCTAGATGTGGCTTGAATGACATTATCATTTGACATATTATCAATATTTGAGGGCCCTGGTTGAGGTTCGTAGATCGTTCCTGTTGTTGCTGGACATGGCTCACTATCTGGGATTGGTTCCATGTTATAATCTACCTGATCTTTAAGGTCTGATAATTCTTGACGTTCTGACTCCATATTTTGACCCAATTCCAATGAAATATTAGCGTCGGGCATAGGTCGGTCAGTTACGGAAGACGGAGCAAAATCTTCATCCGTAAATATGACAGGGTTGTATGGACTTACACCTGCCTTTTTAAATGCATTCATAACGTTATTCGGAGTCGCAGCTAGAGGCCATGCATGTTTTACAATTCCAGGTATCTCATAAATGGACATTGTCTTGTCTGGGTTATTACGAAGTCAGTTTTCTTGAGCTTTGGCACAATACGTTATAAATGGTCCATTAACGCCAACATCTAATGGTTGCAAGTTATGGGTACAATGTGGCGGGAAAGACAACATTATCACCGAATTGGCTCTTGCCTTTTCGACCACATCAATGTCAACATGTGATTGATGGTTATCCAGCAACAACAATATTGGATCCTCGGGAGTTGGCTTTGTATGTTTTATAAAATGGTCCATAAAGATAAGGAATTCTTTGGCTGTCATCCATCCAGAGCTATTTCCAGCTCCAATACTTTCTGGGGGACCATCACGGATGAATAGGTCTTTATACTTAAGGCGAGGAAAAACAAACATAGGCGGTACAGTATTTCCAACTGCATTTGCTGCTAATTCAACGGTAACTAAAGTACCTCGCTCCGCAGACACTATAGCACCGACTTGCTTAATGCCCTTTGCAGCTACTATTTTTTTTTGGCTTTAATACAGTGGTTTTAATACTCCTGTTTCGTCTAAGTTCCATATTCTAGATGGTTGCAAGTTATGTTTCAATATAACGTCTCCTAGCTTGTTAAAGAAATCAGTAACATTGTGCCGGTTAAAAGAGGATGCCCGTCCTGCACTTGTGGCTTCCGGAGATCTTATGGACAAAGACCGATTTCTTTTCATAAAACCCGTGAACCAATCAGCTCCAGCTTCTTTATTCCTATGCCAAGAGACTGGAATGTTAGTCATTTCAAATTTAACAGCACAAGTATATGCTAATTTTCTCACTTCTTCTGGCAATAGACCGAAGTAAATTGACGCACATTTTAACAAATAATCCGCCAATGTCTTCTCCTGGTCTTGGTTGAACACCTGTCTAGAATAGTAACCCACAGTTGGTTTTATACCGGCTTTCAACTTTTTGACAAAGCGAAACAATGTCATATGACACATTTCTAATTCCCGCGCTACCGTCTTAAGTTTACGACCATCTTTAATAACAGCATCAGCTGCCCGCTGCAAAAGCTCAATTGAAACCTTGCCCCGTTCGGTTTTTCGTTTATAGTTTCTCATCCTAAAACAAGGATTTAATTTTATTATTTACGTATTTCATTACGGGGCACGTTGTTCCGCGGAACAACTAGCCCCTCGACAGAGGAACTTTGAACCCCGAAACCCGTTTTCAATCTAACTTAGAATTAAAATGAAATAGGTTATAAAAAGCTAACAATTACATTAAAAAGATAATCACCATAGTTTGTCCAACTGATACTAGCAAGTAACAAACAAATAGCTTGAAAATTTATTGAAATATACCAAAAAGTTTAAAGACGAAAAAATTTACTTACGTGATGTTTTTGGTCACTAATCCATTACCACTCTCACACGCCGACACAGCGTCACTAAAATGGCTGACGCAATAGCGGGATGATTTGACGTTTCGCGACGCACTTCACACTTATTGCTATCTCTTTTCGTCATGGAGTTATTTGGATCGGAACAAGCTACCCCCGGCACTTTGAACCCCGGCTTCCTCTACTTGATTTTCATATCTTACCTTTGACCAACCTTGGCCATCTTTATTAGCTCCTCCCATAGAATTTAAAATGGTTGCCAAATTGGCCCACTTTCTTTTTGTTTCTAATTTGCCCTGAGTTGTCCGTAACATCCCTTTAGCAATTCCAGAATTCTCCTCCAGGAATTTTAAGGATCTATTATTTGGATTTATGTCTTCAACAAAATAAAATTCGTGAGGTTTAGTAAGATTTTTGAAAATGTGCATTTTGAAACTACTTAGAGTTGGAGTTACATCATCTCCGGGGTCAATTCCCTTCAGAGTTATTATTGTATTGCTCAATTTAGGAATTCTGGACATGAATTTCAGTCCTAATAAGCTTACACAGGAGCCGATGTCTACTAAGAAGGAAAATGGTCTTTCTAAAACAAGAGTTTGGACGACAATGTACGGTAAGTATCTTTTTTCTGTATTTTTATTTATTTTATACTTAGTCTGGCCATAAATACTGTTACACTTAATTATAAAAAAATATTACATTTGAATTTCGAATCTGTCAT
>DVVJ01001570.1:0-11099 GCA_018234505.1 Junonia neildi neildi
TCAATATTCACGGAAACATTTTAAGTGACTTATAAGAAAAAGCACTAAATAACTGTACTATAAAGTTTAGTATTTTAATCGTGACCCCCCCCCCCCCCGAAACTTGTGAGCCTCCCCAAAATTTGAAGCTGGAACCGCGCCTGGTTGAACATTAGTATCTAATCGATGCACAATTAGATCCCGGATAACTGCGTCATTCTATCCAGAGCTTACAGAAGTATTCTGTACATACAAACATAAATACGTAATTCGTATATGCGGAACAATAATTGCTTTGAAGTTACTTCCTCGTAGTTCTTTGTTAGTTTTCGGTGCACACAAGAACGCTTTGTTTTACAGATGGAACCGAACGCAGTCAGTTCGACATCTGGTGTATTTTTTTTTACTTCCACTAACACAGTGGTCTATTTTCAAACGCTGCGTTATCTTTGATTTTGTCTTATGCTTGTTTTATCAAAATATTTTCGCTTTATAGATATTCAACCAGTATGATTTATCTAATAAATTATTTCATACAATAATACATAGTATAAAAATATTATATGGATATCTACCATGACAACTACATGTGTATGGATGCAAAGATTTTTAAATCTTTGTATGGATGGATATATACTTTATCATTTTATGTGAAAAAAAATGATATTTTTAAGTATACCAATTTCTATGTTCGATATGCGTGGTGGAAACGTACCTCTATAAAATAACCCAGTTATTAATACTGCTTGGTATGCAGGGTATTTATATTTCGCATGCGATACGAAACAGCTGCGTGTGTTTGCAAGATGTCACCCCCTGTCACAGTTCTCATTTTATGAAAAAAAGTCCGAAGCTGAGATTGGATATACTTACAACTCTTATGCGTTCTGCATTTATTTTTGGGGACATGTTAAACAATTTTGACTTATTGTATTAAATTTTCAATAGATATTTCAATGTATTAATGGTTAATTTTTATACAGACTCTCTGAATTGAAGATCGACAATAGAAAATTATATAAATAATCTAGCATATGTTACCCAATAGGTGAACGGAACCAGTACCGAATATGAATGAACGTCAACATCAACAATGTACGGCGTTTATTTACAAACATTAAGCTAGCGTGTGCTACCAAAATGGACACACCGCATGTGCACTGGAATTAAATCTGGTCGCAGGCTCCCCTAACCGTACGTACCTACGTATGTACGTGATTCGTGCCCGGGTGGAGACGCTTCCTGCTCGCGCGTGCTAAGCTTCCCTTCCTCGTGAAAGCCCGCACGTGTGGCATCCACCTGCGCGCGCGCAGAGCTGAGATACCCGCCGCCCAGAACCCGCCGCGCCTTCGACGGGATGTGTCGTGCTTAGTGCGTTACATATCAGAGCCATGGGACCCCAATTCGACTACTGCTTGCGAGCCACCAGTGAGTGCTTTACACATATATTTTTTTATCGCTACCAAAAATAAAACTGTAATGGTCCGAGTTGATAAATATTAGTTATGCAAATGTGTGCTGTATTTCCAAAATAGCATTTGTGTGCTACATAATTAAAAGTGAAAATGCAATCTAATATTATTTATGTAAAAATATGAACGTCTCAGTAATCAATAGTCGTCTATCTGTGACAACATAAATTATAATGTATATCAATAAATATTTGATAGAATGACATCGATGCAAACAAATATCGTTTGCATATGTATACAACTGATACAACTGTATTATTAATATGTATGCAGCAGATATTATTTTGTAGAGTAGTTTCGATCGAGCGATCTTCGTGTAGTTATATACATACATATGTACCTACAAATAGTTTTATAATTCACATATATATATGTAACTGTTTTATTCTACACTCTATTTTTAGATCACATTCATCCATATTTCCCCGAATAAGCGAAATTACCAACCGAAATTCACACATATTGTATAATGTGTGTAGTTCGACTGGCTCATTTTATTCCTTTTCCAAGAATTTAGATTGATTCATCTGACAACAGATGCTTTGAAATACCATTCCACGCTAATCTACTATTACTTTGACAGCTATAATTCTTTATTACGACCAAACACATCACGATAAAATAAATGGATGATAAGTTCATTAAATCTTCATAAATGAATTAAATGCTAAGTGTCCAGAAATATTCTCCGATATTTAATCATCATGTTAATGTTTTATCATGATTGTTCATCGAACATCGAACGATTGATCATTTAAACGTTTAAATTAGATACATTATTTGGTGGAGAGTGACTCTACTATTGTAAATTACTTCTTATATTTGTGGGCCACATGTCCCAAGGGACAATTTATCCCGCCCTATTGAAAACGTTAAACATAAAACCAAACAGATGCGGGTTAACACAGATTTGTATAAAAATTTAGTATTATTTATACATTTCAACTAAATTGCTTTTACATTCTAAATTCATCATGATTCTATCGATGTATTCGCTTATCGTTTTTAAATTAATTCAAAGGATCTGAGATATTAATTGAGTTCCTGTAACTAACGCCGTATCCACACTGAAATGTTTTTTCTGTCATCTGAAAACTAACTTATCAATAAAAATGCTGTATTACTTATAGGTACATATTTATGTAAAGTTCTTGAGGGTAAATACCCTCAAGAACTTTTTATAGTTATTGTTATTTATAAATCGTCAACTTACTACTTTCTGTTATTAGGGACAAAGATGTTAGGAAAGTAAATAATATTTCAAATTATCAACAATCACTGCGTGTTGTACATCTATTACGTAAAGCGGGTCTAATAGGTACTGATTGTCTAGGAATCCTGTGTCCAGATAAGAACAGTAGTTTAAGCATGGCAGAACTGGGATGAAGATTGCTTTCAATTCGCATTTTCCGGCTTACAAAAGTAGGTTGGTCTACGGTCCGCACTGGGCATAATGGAGAGCCGTTAGTTCATTGTCGTTATTGAATAATTCCCGCGCGACGCAGTCGCTCGGCGCTAGCCAACCGGCGACGGCGCTTCAGGGTTACTGATGATGATCATTGGTAAGGATTCCTAAAGTGACCTACTGACCAAGAAAAATTATGTATCTAAAAGGTTTTGAATACTTTGACATATTATCTACTTTGTTATTTACTGAAGGAGTACTTCCCCATAGTGCATAATAGAGCAAAATGCTTATCGTACTCTTTTCTTACAGATAATCCATCGTACTTCGCGTTTTCCGAAAAAGATGTCGCTGACAGCGCCAGCCCTACGTCAGCACAAGAACAGTACTCCAGGTCGGCGCCAGCACGCGCCTGGGCGGATGGCGGTCGACCCTTAAGTTCTCCGCGGAGACGGGAGCCTGAGAGCCCAAGAAGAAAAGAATTCCGAGCCCTTCTAAGATCTCTATCTGCTAAGGAACCTGAGCAAGCTGAAGCGTTCCTCAAAGGTCAACCCAGGCCAGGAGACTGTGCACCTGGTGACATGAGGAACACGTTTACTGCGCCAAGAATAAAGTAAGAAATAGTAGCGCGCATCTTCAAATTATTTCCAATGTACAATATGCTTTAAATTAATCAAATATCATCAAAATACCTAACTCCATTTATTTTTCTTGGAAACTCAGCGTTATTCAATATCTTAGTATAAGATACAAAGATACAACAACAGATGTAGAAACAATAGATTACCATGAAGATTTTACTTTTGTACATTTACGCTTCTTTGTTTTCGACCACAATCGATTATATAGAAATATGAATCGCACTTTAATAATTACTAACTAATTTTATACAGGAAGGGCAAAATCAGCTCGAAGGTTTTCACATCAGATGGGACTAAGGAGCATGAGGAGGTTTTCTACACAATTCCCTTGCAAGGGCGGAGACGACACTCGGTTGGCGGGTACCTGGCTACCGGATCAGCGGGAACAGGCGAAGTGACCACAGTACCCAGTGAGGTCCCTAAGATGCCGCCACCTCGCTTCAACCAAACCGAGGACGAAGCTGTTAAGCGAAGACGGCCGAAAAATTTTCCATTCAAAGGTAAGATAGTACCTATACTATATACTAGTCCTCTAACATAGTGTTAGTTACATATTTTATATAAATTATTACTACATCGAACTTATATGATGATCATTTTCTATTTCGATACTTAATATATTCGTTATTTGAGTTTCTGTCGATAACACCTATTAATAGCTAGTAATATACGTAGAAATGGACAAGATGATAAATGGTCGTAAACAATACGTTAGAGACGTAGCGCATTATCAATTGAGAGCGTTGCACCCGAACTCTTCGACCCTTTGTGATAGTGCGATAACGAAAAGCATTGTCTTGAATAGGTAACAATGCTACTAATATGTAATAACAATATTTTGACGTAATTGTCTCGTCTAATGTACACATCAACTTAAAGTTTAAAACATTACATTGTTAATACTATTTCAGATTCTGAGTTTCCTCCATTGAATGATTCCATTGATTGTTTGCCAAACAACATGTAAATACAAATATGTCTATCGTCCATCAGATAAATTATCTCCCGTCAATAGTTGTACATATTCTTTAGCGATACATAGCGATTAGGCTTATCGCAAGACGTGTCGGGAATACAATCACAACTTAAACACATCAATGTTTACAGCATCGTATTTGGCGATCGATATCGATGGGATAATATTTGCTTAAGGCCTAAAACGTGTCGAATGTTTGACAAGATTAGGTGTCAGAGATGGTGTCGCGATTATTGTCGCTTGAGCTTGCGTTTTAGTGGTTTTAGTATGCGAAGTGCGTGCGCGCGCGCCGCCTGACGCCAGCGCAGCACTCCCGCCGCGCCGGCGCGGTGCGCTTCGTCGCGAGTCGCGAACCGACACTTCGCGACGCTCTGTTCTCAGGGCTCTCGCTTTAAAACCACAGTTCAGTTTGCTTATTCCGTACGCATTCTAGTGCTCCTCTGCAGTTCGGTGCAATGTCATACGTTTAAGTTCCGAACATCATACTTAGTTTAGTCCCTTTCGGTAGTTTACAATTATGGATAAAAGTGAGGAAACATTGGGAGATCCTTCCATAAGTGAGTGCAATTTACTTATTTTTAATACATTTTTTTATATTTGATTATATTAACAAGTCTTTAAAAATAATTAAATAAAAACTATTAACTACCTATTATAATTGTTACTTAATTTGATATTTAACAACAAAAAAACATTGTCATTCAATTAATTAAAATTAAATTCTTATGCTTGTCTTAAGTGTTGTTACTGGGCAGTATCCTCTGGTCATTGCTTTTCAGTTTTATATTTATATGTATTACTTTAAGTCCTTTCAAATATATTAAAACATTGTTTTTAAGGACCATTATATAAAAATATTAAGTCATGATTGTTTAGTTATAGTTTTTATATTTACCTAGTAACAACAAGCTTGAGTTTTGTTGCCAGAGACGCGCGCGCAAGATACTTGAATCTCAAAGGGAGGCCGTAAAAGATATTACCAAAACAGTTTTACCGACATAACAAATTATAAAACAGTATCATAGCCATCACTCTATTGCCATAGAGACGAAAATCGTCACCGCTGTATATTTTTTAACCTTGTACAAATTACCAATGCATAATGGCAGGGCTGGCAGAATAAACATGGTATACTTTACATGCATCGAAGCAGCTCCCGTAATGTACTCGCCGGAGGAATATCAATGAAGACTCCTATTTTGTTCTCCAACCTTAAGTAAAGAATCGCCACGTTGAAGTAGATAATGTTCTTTGTTGAAAAAACGTTTTATGACATCCGCCGTTTACAAAATACCATCATTTTCTTAAGAAAAAAAAACACCCTATGTTTATACATTGGCAGTTGCTTAAATATTCCGATCTTAATTAACTTATGCTTTCTAAGAAAAAATATTTTAATAATTTTTCTCAACATTTATTTTTGTTAAGAAGACAGTTGGTACATGTAAAGGTTAAGTTTCAATAGGCATCTTTCGACAATTTTCAAGAAATCGATTTTTGAGCGTTGATCCAGAGATTGAAATATTAAAGCTATTAAAAATATAATACTGATATACATTAGCATTCGTCACTTAAAACTTAAGACATTATTGTAGTAAAGATCTTGATACATAGGATAATATTAACAATAGTTGTGGTCTCGGCTCTACATCTGGTAAAAAATGACTAATGAAGTAGTCGCTCTATTTTTCTCGTTTAATTTGTAAACACAATATGATTGATTGCGGTTCTGGATTGATTCACCTCAGCACGTAATTGGGTCAAATACGTGGGATATGCATATTAGTGGGACGCCACTATCTATTCTAGTGGACGCTACTTATATACAGGATTTGAAGTGTTGTTTATAGCTCAAATCTATTTTTATTATCTTAGAAATTAAGATGAGAATCTGTTAATCATATACTTGTTATTTTTATAAATACAAACATTTTATTCATATCATTATGAGATTAATCGAAACCGTAAAGCTTTACCATACGCAGCCTATATTTAAGTCACTTGAAACGCTAATATATACAATACAAACATTTCTACTTATAAAAGCTTACATTGACCGATTGATTGACATAGTACTACAATCAATCTGTAGATATACTGTAAATGTAAAACAAAAACCGTAAATGTCCCATTATGGGCCAAATGCCTCCTCTCCTATTAAGAGAGAAGTTTGGTAGCTTAACCCGCCACGCTGCTCCACTGCGGTTTGGCGGTGATTTTACATTTCACACGGTGTCATCATTTCTATCAAAAACACTTAAAATAGATGTTTTATAATCACTATGGCATCTCGACTGCTCGGTAACAGAAGCTTGAAATTTTTGTCAGGAGTTAAAAAGTACGACACACAAAAATATCCTATTTAAGAAGTCTTTAAAATTTAAATAAAACAGTATCGTGAACTGTAAACCGTTAGCATTGTGGTACCGTCAACATCCAAGTGTTACTACTTATGTGGTTTCAAGCATTTCATGTTTCGATTAGGTACACTTTGTAATAATTTATTATTTTGCATGACATATTTGAAAATATTCCGCATGACGTAAAACTATTCCAGTATCATTAATCTAAGTAACGTATTATAAGATGTCGCACATGAAGTTTTTGATGAAATAACACGTCAAGAATTAAATTTATATTCCCTTATTTCCTAATGTTAAGCTGACTATAAAATAAATTAAGTTACTTTTTGGCTTAAGGCTTTAAGAATCCTAAGAAGAAAATAATAAAAATCGTAAATTAAAAATATACGTTGGTAACATTGGAACTAGAAATAATGGCAATATCTAAATTTTAACATTATTTTATGTGCGTTTAAAAGGAAAGTATGTTTCTATATTTTAACCGAGATCTGATGCGTAATATCAAAAGCATGAATAATACGTTATATTTGTTGTGCTAATTACTATGTGATGTCAGAAAGTATAAAATCGCAATGATTAAGTACTGCGAGCAGACAGAAGGCACAGAAAAAGAAGGAAAAGTTTATTTTGATATCGTGATTCATTCACAGTCGGCTGCTGCCAACGCACAGTTCATGCTAACTGAAACCATAACAGGCTCTTTGTTATTACTACTTCTATAATAAACTCATTTTAGTATTATATAGCTAAAGATTAACGCGATTTGACTGTCTATTCAATTCACTAGACGACGTTTCTTTGGCTTTAGAATCAATACTATACCATATACATTTTACTATCTCGCTTAAAAATTTATGGCTGTTTGGCCTAAAAAATATTAAATTATTTCACGTCAGGTGAAATCACTGCCCTAGTTTAGGCCGAAATATTGTTATTGTAAACATTGTTTGAACTAATATTATTTACGTGAGAGAAAACAGACGATCAGAAGGCACCTGACAAACTGAAAGCTGTTGTAGGAAACGGCAATATTTCAGGAGGCACATCAAAGACGCCGGCCAATGAACTGAAAACGCACGTTGTTCGATGTATGCCCGTTACTTCAAATGATAAATGCTTTTACATCCTTTTACGGAGAAAGAAATCTTGTAGGTTTTTACGTTTTTGTTCAATAATTTTTCGTACGTAAAGGCTTTACTGGTGTATTTCAAAAGTAGAGTGATTAGCCTTTCAATATTAAAATTTGGTGTAAACATAGGTGTAACATTTATTTACACATTTATCTCCTTTTTGCACGACTAGACCGTCTAGTATACGTGTTTAAATTTTCAACAAAAAATATTTTTGTACAAAAATAGGTTTTAAATCTAAATTTAATAGATAAGAATAAGTTTGAAGCTGTTTAAAAAATCGATGATAGCACTTTTTTGTATTTCAGACTTAGCTTACATTACAACTTCGTCGAACACTTGAAATAATTTGAAGTAATAAAACCACGATCCTGTTATTATAACATACCACAACCTTTTATTAAGTCCGCGTTCCCTCTGCATCTAATCGGCCATAGTTATTCTGGGCCACGCTGATAGACGTTTGTCTATTTAGGAAACGGATATTACATTTAGTTGGGTCTTCATTTGGCGGCAGAGGTGGTAAGTATAAATCCGTATGAGTTTCCGGTGCGCGCGATGCATAGCATATTTTGTAAGCAGCCGATGCGTATGCGCAGCGCTGGCTGCAATAAAAACTTTAACAGCCAACGCCTGTTTTTATACGTTTGGGAGAAATGTGTTTTGGGACCGCGGTGATGTAGGTCTACGGCCTGATTATAAAGTAACCCTAAAATAACTTTGAGGCTCTTAATAAGCAATAATTACAGTTTCACTTTAAATCCATTGAGCATGTCTTAAATTGCATTAATTGATTTCGAGTAGCTTTAAGGATAAACGGTCTAATGGCAAGTCAAACTAAAGCGGTCAGGTTACGGTTCGGGCGTGCAGCTGTAAACGTGCACGCAGATGTGTTCTTAATAATAATTATTTTATCCCTAAAAAACTTTGCCAAAAACTGACATAAATATACTTACAAAATTTTAAGTTTATTATCTTAGACAGGTACGGTTTACGTGTATATTCAATATGCAAAGTTTATATACGTAATTACATTATAGGCCAAATTAAGGTTAAAATTAAAAGTGAGTTAAAGAACCATTGTTTGAATGAAACTTCAAAGCGAACGAACACAGGCAACCGTACTAAACGTCCATAAAACTTATTAGTAAAGCTTTATGATGACCCGTGAACTTCGAACCAGGCAACGACCTATCAAGATATCAAGTGAACGACATCGTTCATGCCTTGATTATCTCTTGACAACGCTTCCTTTCAAACTTAGGGATAATACATAACTTCACGGCACCGTCTTGACAATATATCAATTTTATTTGATATAAAGCTAATGTTTAGAGCATTTCCTTGTTAGATAACGTCGTCACATTGTAATAAATAGCTTCTAAGAGTCTGTCGCCTATGCGATGTTCTTAGAATCAATCAGACCTCCTTATTGTTATCTTTATATCGTTGGTATTGTGTTTGTATTGTTATTTATTTATATAACTTCCATTATACTCTTTCGTAACTGTTTGATTTTGTATACCTACTATGGCTTCTATTTGTTTATTATAAAACATATAGAAGCGAAAATAATATAATGTAGAGATGACTCTATATAAATGTATATCACGATAAAATTAATGGAAAAGTTTAATTTAAAATATAAGTTACTTTTTGAACAGGTGCTTTATTGTTTTCATCTTTTGTTAATGTTAAATATTTTGTTTTAGAAATGGAAGATATCGCTATATTATGGAGTTCAGGCTCGCCAGAGAGCGCGCTGTGGTCGGATTATCTCGTGGCTAGCTTCGACAAAATCATGTCTCAACGAGCGAGGCACCACTATAGGTAATTATGATTAAAAATTTTGTTTGTAATTTAATTAGTGTCTATTTTTATTTAATATATGTCTCTTTATCCATGTCTTAAAACAATTATAATTTAAACTTTTGTTTCCTTGTTAACTGTGGTGTGTATTGTGTAACTAGACATTTCCGTTCTGTGTTCGTAATTGTCATAACACATTGTCGACCGACAAATAGGGCTAGTGAAGTTATAAATACATTTTGTGGTAGTCTAAATGGATGTCTTTTTTCAGAGTTACGCCGATAACAGCGGAAGAGCTCATGTCTTCTGACTCTCAAGAGAAACTAGAGAAACTTTCTAGAGCTCAATTACAAATAGTAATATTGTGTCCTATTCTTGCTTCGAAAATGTCTGATCTGAAGAGAGAACTAAATTCTGAGAATTTGTTCAAAGTCGATAAAGTGTTAGTCATGCTACTTGGTGTCGAAAAAAATCAAGTTGTTGCCAACAATTGTGAAGGTAGGTCAACTTCATTTGTTTTTAAAACTTGAGTTATTAATTACTATTTTTTAATATTAAATAACAATTTTCCTTATTTACAATAATTACTTTATATGAATGGCTTCCCATCTCATCCTATAAATAAACTTAACATAATATTCACGGTTTTAAAACCTAGATATTATGTTAAGTTTCACATAGGTACATCATCCATTGCTTCATAGTAGCTGCATATTCTGATGAATATGTAATTTTCAGATTGTCCTTCGATGGACCAGTGGCAGATGATGTCGGTGAGGGAGAAGGACACCTCGTTCGTGGACACGTTCCTGACAGCTGCCGTCGGGATCCTCAGAACCAAAGACTGCAAAGACACTGCCACTGACAGAACTAGTTTCTCCATTGTACCAAAGAAAGTTAAAATAGTACGTGTTAACTGAAATTATAAATTGATAAGAGACTTGGAAAAGAGTAATATTTTAATATTTTATTATATTTTACTGATGTTAATGATAATACTTTGCTTTTATTACGATAATAAAAAGGAAAATAAAAAGGTTTTTAAATGAAATTCTCATTTTGTCACAGGGTCAAAGTCGAGTGATAGCGCTTCTCAACGACCCCATTAGAGAAGAAGACAGTATAAAGATAATGGTCGACAAAAAAGGCGAAGTCATTCAAATACCGACATTCAAAAAGAGGAACCCTTACACTCTACAATTTGATATACCAGGTAACATATCACTCACAATTTTCTCAGATTATTTAGTTTTTTCTTTAGTAAATTTTCTTTTATAAATTGAAAATTTCCATTTATTTCAGAGTCGTGTCTGGAAGTTTCGAT
>DVVJ01001571.1:0-11098 GCA_018234505.1 Junonia neildi neildi
GTTTCTAAACGTGTGTATTGAAGCGTAAAATTAAATAAGTTATCGGTGTTCAAGGTCTTTAATTCTTTGTATGATAAATAAACTTACGATTGCGACGACAGTAATCTGGCAGTATTGTATCAGAATACGCAAAGACCTTGGTAAAAAAGCAACGACAATTATTTTATACAATCGTTACAGAGCTGATCCAATATTCTTATTGAAAATATTTATATTTTTGTTTATTGAAAACTTATGTAACTTTAAACAATTAATTTTATTTTACTGAAATGATACCTATTATCATAATAAATGATTTTTACTTTGGGTTACTACTACGACAGATACTTGTTAAACTTATTAGTTGGCAAGTTTTCCTATTTAGGAAAGGAAATAGCTACTGTTTTAGCAGAAGACATTTACGTACTGCCTTGCCTTTCTTATGAGATGTTTTGACTACGTCATAGTCATAGGTTTTTAGGTTAATAATAATTAATGGAACATTAGCTTTATAATAATTTAAACAATATCTTTTTCAGATTCTCACGATATGGTATTGAGATTTAACAATGCACCGATTGAAAATTACACTGATGATGTTGGTTCTAAAACCACTTTTCGTATACTAAATTCACAGGTATTATTTTGTCTTGTCTTTACAACCGATTAATTTTACAGTACAGCTGTAGTCTTAAAGACTGATAAATTCGAGAATTGGCGTAGGCATTTGCTACGGATTTTCTTACTTTTTGAAATTGAAGTTCCTATTTTTAAAATTACATTTTGAAAATTATTAACATTACAATGACAAGTTGTGATTTATTATTTTAATAATGTTGACATTTGTTTTTCAGAGGTGTAATGAAAAACATTATCAATCATTTACTGACAATGCGACTTAAACTTTTAACCTAACAAAATATTGACGTTGTTATGATTTTCAGGTCACCACTAAACCGGAATTTAAATTTTTGAGTGATCCAATGTATAAAAATATATCGATATTGATTTGGGACCCTGCGAATTATTCGTCACCGCTCGACGAGTGGTATCGTCACCCTGATTTCCCAGTTTTCCAAGTGTATAAAAAGTAATTTTATATAAATATTCTATTATAAATGAACATGTATAAATTACCCTTTTATTAATATATGTGTTTCTATTTTAGATTATTAGAAGAGCAACCAGGAGTAGATGTCCATCTTCTATATCCTCAAGTTTTATGGGAGTTATGGACACTTCTTCAGGATTCATCACCTTACCGGTTGAGAAGAAACCCTCCATCGTCTGGATTTATAGGTACGGTTACCGTTTGAAATACAAAGACGAACTGTGTATATTGACAAAAAGTATTTCACCAAATTTTAAGTTCTACTTTTCATGCTCTATGTCAGTGTTCTACAAACTTAGAACTCTTATACGGAAAATTCTGGCGGCACACCATGAGTGTAAAGTAAAATTTTAAATACGTAATATCTATCGTAAAAATATATAATGTTTTATGTACTTATTCTATTCTTTGTGTGATCCCGTATTTTCCGCGGCACACCAAATATTTTCAACGGCACACAGTTTACGGAACACTGCTCTATATTACATTAGTATAATAATCAAAGTCAAAGTCAATAAATCCTTATTCAATTAGGCCGTGGAAGCTCTTTTGAATCGTCAGTTTTACATTTTTTTAAACTACCAATCAATTTTACATGTTACTTAAAACAGCTATCAATTAATATGAAAGGAAAATTCCCTCAACATAGGTTTATGGTTTGCGGTCCACCGTTGCAACCGCGTACGTATGTTCGAGTACGTGCCCTCCGTGCACGCAACTCGTCGGTGCCACTACTACGCGAGCGGCGACGACACCGGCTGCACACTCGGAGCCTGGCACCCCCTCTCCCAAGAGAAGGCCCTCGCCCACCGCATGAGCGACAACCCTGACATCGACGTCTTCCAGCGAGGCTTCATTGACGTGCCCGGGGTTAAAGCTGTCCACTGCTAGATGCCTTTTATACATATCTATATCTATACCATGCGCTGTTCATATTACACACAGGTGTATCGTACGCACAATACATTCTACTTTGGATGCCAATTTCTATTTAAGTTAGTGATTAGTATTTAATAAGAAAAAAATTATGAGTGTCAGAGATGCACACACTTTTTTCTTGTGTACGATCTTAGTCTACAATAAAGTTAAGACAAGACACTGCAGTCTCTGTCTTCCAAGGAGATATAAAGTAGATCAGCTCTGAAAAAAGAAATCAAAAAAGTATTGGATGCTTTATCTAATATTTTCTGCGCTTACGTATACAAAAGTAATAGAGCTAAAATACGTAAATAGCTTGCCACGAGGCAGGAGAAAAAAATTGCTAAAAGTATGTCAGTGGTTAACAATACACTAAGGTCACTTGCAATTAAAACTGAAAATGAGAATTGTGTGAAAGAGTAAAAGTATTCTGTCAAAAAACACGGTCCACTAGCTTATCCAAAGTGAGAGCGATGAAATCTAAATTAGAGGTCATTGACCGATTGCTAATTAATTTTGCACGGAATTCGTAAATGAATTTTTAGGTTAAGATTTTTCATTCGATGTAGAATCGATCTGTTCATGTACACTGCCGTAATTATAAGTAATTAAAGTTAGTATACGTTGTATGACAATAATGGCTAGTTGTTGAAGAGATGTGTATTAAGGTAGGAATGCTCAGAACGCAAAATAACAAAACTGAATGTTTTGGACTGGTTTGGTTTACAGTGTGAGATAATCTAAGGTATGCTGTATGTGAAAAGAGTCCAGTTAAATATCTTTACCGCTACACAAAATAATCTTAGGCACTATAAAATGCTGTTACTTACTGTACAACATACTTTATGCTACCACAATCTTATAAAGATTAATCAACACGTTAAATAAATTATTATTTTTGAAATGTTTAAC
Organism: Junonia neildi neildi; assembly: GCA_018234505.1. Classification (NCBI taxonomy): domain Eukaryota; kingdom Metazoa; phylum Arthropoda; class Insecta; order Lepidoptera; family Nymphalidae; genus Junonia; species Junonia neildi. Next base: position 2,921 of record DVVJ01001571.1, read on the forward strand.
CACTTGTATAGAATAAATTCGTTACATGTACGTTGTACGAATGTACGTTGTACCTATTTCCTTTATTTTGAAATATCAACTTCAAATTGAAGCCATTTCTCTGTTGGAAATAATATTTTTGCAATTGTGCAAATTGCAATGTAACAATACAAAATACTATAACACCTATTTTAATTACAAATAGTATTTCAGGCCGAGTAGGTACCTACTTAATTCAAAAAACTTAGTTTTGATTTTCATGGACAATCTGAACAAAAGAGAAGATGAAAGAATCAGTCTTCCTACTTACAACCAACGGTGCTTAACGATAATAACACACATTTCATTTCGCTGTAATAAAACCTTCTGAGTAAGACTTTGTTTTATTTATAAATCAAAATAGAATTTTCCGTATTGTTTACAATCATAAAGGATTTTACATTTATCGTAATAGCTAATATTGCAACAGGAACAGACATTTGGTTATTTTATGTGATTCGAGTAAGGTCATGTCGGCCATGAGGTGCCCTCGCCTTATCTTATATTTTTAGCGATTTGCCGTCTCGTAGTGGTCAGTAGTGTCGGCGGAATACTGATGGGTGCCGCTAGGTGTTACTGATTAGTAATTCAGTGCGGGCTTACGGAATTAGCGACATCCGACTTGTGCGTAGTGTGTTGTTAAGGCGCGTTATCATCAGTTTTCATGGCAAACATATTAGTAAATTATTTCAATAGCGACCAAAACACGATACGACGTCGCTTTATCTCATGACCTCGTGAAACGATGCGACATTGCATTATTTCAAAAATTTAGGTACTTTTAAAATCAAATAACATGTCTCAATACAACCCCGCATTGCTATTTAATTATGTAAAGTAACAAACCTATAAATTCGTTAGTAGATACAAATCCAAATAACATTAGAAACGTATAGTTGAAAAAATCTCATACTTTGTAGCTCAGTTATCGATTGATATTGGTCGTTCTAAGACTCTAACTTTTATATAGATTTCATAGATATACATAAACGTATTAAAATAGTTGTGATTGTTTTGTCTTATTTAAATAACAATAAATCGAAACGCATCCTTAGTCACACGGCACGCAGCAAGCACGGGCCAACGACAACGCTTCCTCAACGTTACAATTCTACTTTACATTTTGTATTGAGACGTATTTTGTGTATTATTTATATGCAGTACACAGTTCATTATGGACTTTAACTGCTAATTACTTAAAATTATAGCGACAACGGAATCGTCATATTTTCCTCATGGACTCTGTGCTGGAGATGATGGGGTCAACGGCTCCGTTTCGTAGAAGAGATTATGCGACATTTCGAGTTAACTCGGCCAGGGTACAGTAAGGCATTGAATATAAACTGAAGGTAATATAATTAGTAGGTAGCGGACTAGGACTAGGAAGTGTTGGACCAATGCCTAGCATCCCTCTAGCTGGCTCTCGTCCAATGATAGTCATAAGATAATAGTCAATTATATATTACACATGGAATCTCTATAAATTACCGGCAGATGTTTATTTGTTTTGCTTATCTTTTATAACTTATGCATATTATAATCCGATTTCTGACTAATTTGGTTAAATAAATACGTTTCGTAATATTTTATAAGTAGCTAATAAAAATAATTCTATAGATAGGTTCATCGATTTTCACTAAACAACAATTAAATTTCGTAATATTTTTTAATAAACTCGTGGTATCATAAGACAGGTAATAAATTAGAAAAATGCGAATACAGATAAACAATTGAGTACGACACGTGGAGTTAATAAGTGCGGAGAGCTGCGGAAACGACAATAATTATATGAATGCAAGTACAATGGAAGGTTGTGATGCTTAGGATGCCAATAGCTATTCCTGCATACACTTGAGAAGTAACATTCGCAGGCGCATGCGCAGACCCGATAAGCTTCATACGCATAAAAACAATGAAATACCACAATGAATACAAATTATAAACGTAAATTTATTCCTAACTTACATATATTCCCAGCTTGTTTTTCTATTTATTTATGATTTTTTGTACTACAAAAGATAGGTTGATAATAAGAAAATGGCTGTAGAAAAAAACACCTATCAATTTATTCAATAAGAAAAATAAAATTATTATACCTAAGTGGCATAGTTTTGTCTTTCTTAATATGCATAAGATATTTTCGACTTCGCCACTGTCAGCTTTCATTATATTTCTTATAGACAATACTTAGTATTAAATTAATAGTACCTATTAATTTATTAATTACTAAGGTTTATGTTAGGTATACTTAGTTTTTATAACATACGAAGACCAGCATGTAAGTTAATAATGAGATTCCTGTTTAATCATAAACATACAGCATAAAAAAGCACTTTTTTCTAGGAATTACATTATTATAAAGATGATGTCATAAAAATCTTATACTTAATAGAAAAAATATTGTGTGTTTTTCTAAGAGTTAAGATATAGTGTTTCATCACTTAAAGCAAACTAAATTGCTGTAGATACGTGAAATTTAGAGACGTGTTACCGGAGGACGTGAGGTTACCGGAGGTCCAATTTCTCACCCCTTCCCCATTCATTCTCCATCCATTCACCCTAAAAGGACATGCAACGCATTTTGTAGCACCTCTGGTGTTGCAAATGTCCATGGGTGGCAGCATTCACTTTCCATCAGGTGATCTGTCTGATGAGAGGCTTTTGCACAGCTGTAGGACATTTACGGGCTGTTTATACATATGTACCTACATAGACAACACATTACATTACTCTCCTTTGCGTCGCGCAATCGAGTAAAAAATAGCAACAATTTTAAGACTTCCTTTTTGGTTAATACCTACTACTTTAAATGTATTTATTTTAGCGTAACGGAAGAATATAAATTATCATTTCTGCTACAAGACTTCTTATAAAAAATCTAGGTATATTTTAACGCTGTGTCTACCGAAATCGTGAAAGTGAGGTCACAAAAAAGTCACTTTCATTAAAAGCACTACTACTAATAAGGACAGTAGGTAAAGTTTACAAAAAATGAGTTTATGTTTAAACTCTTTAACGTCAATGAGAGTCTGTTCAAAATGAAATACTAAAATAAGAAGCTTGAAGACCAAGATTTTCTCGACCTTTTGTAACATTTTGGTGAGATGACAGAAAAAAAAACAAATCAATAAATATTGCAAAGTCGCAACAGACTGTTTTGGAAGCAACATCTCCTGAGGATTTCCCGGAGTGAACGTACATAGAGTCTGTGTGTACACCATACCAAATCCATTCATACCACAAAAATTTATTACGATTACAAAATAGTATTACGATTTGCTATCATAGAATTGTGCAAAGTAACGACTGTTTCAATTAAAAGAGTTTTAGGTTTCCAAGTAAACTGAAAAAATAACTTTATCTAAATAGTGGATCCAAATTAAGTATAATTTGTTATGAAATTCGAACCTCAAAGATAAATTAGTACCTATGCAAAATATACGTGAGCAAACACTACTACATGTATTACATATAAACATACTAGTAATATAATTTTAGTAGATATATTTAATTGTAATTATTATTTATTATGTTTATAGACATGGAATATACACAAGAATTTCTAGTTTAAAGTTATTCAACTTATAAGACATAAACCAGATAATCGCGTCAATATTTGCGCGGAGCCAGCTGTGCGGTGACACATTAGGCGACACAAACAGACTGACACGTTCTATGTTTTACTGTTACGCCTATCACGTGTTATAACATATATGGTGGCATATTTAATAAACTTCGATTACCTGGAGACTTGGAACTTAAGGGTATGGTTATGATAATACCAGTTATTCGGTTGAGCTTTATTTTTAACTTTTAGTACTATTTTTACGCAGAAATGCGCCAAAGACAAAGGTAAGAAAGATATGTGATATTTTTCACTACACTTTCTTTTTATTTACCTAATAATAATGTTTCAAACATAAAGTAATAAAATATTTAATAGGCCTTTTTATTCAAAAAAATCATATGTCCTCCTCTTTCCTCGCCGGACAATAAGTCACAAACGATTAAAAACAATTGTATCTAATAAAAAAATCTCAACACTTTTGAAAAAATGCTATGGAGTTGATATCGGTTCCACGCTTGATTTCAAGTCTCAAACGTGCTGAAACGATAGTAATAGTACAGCTTGATTACCCTTTAGGTGGTCTAGCTTTTCGTGGAAAACTAAAACCGAATCCGCACCTAATTGAAAGGGGAAATTGCTCAAAGCATTCACGGCTTTTGGAAAATTCAGGTCAAATTGTAAATCTCAATTTTTTTTCAAGTACGTATAAATGTAGGTAGGCTTAGTTTATTTTAAACCACCTCTCTTTTGGCTTTCTTTCTCTGTATCACGATAGCTGTAGAAATTACTTATTAATAATTTTATTTGTGATGACGTCGAATTAAGTTACAAACGTAGCATAAATCAATAAAATGAGTATCATATCGATAAAAATTAAGTTACATAACATTTCTCTTAATATAACCCTTACTATATTAAAAAAAAACAAGCTTTTCTAAGGTCATAAAACAATAAAGTCATCGCTCAATCACTGACCGCTTTGTGTACACAACACTACAACAGTGATGCGACTCGATTAGGATTTTGTGACTCGAGTAACTTGAGTTCTTTTCATACATTACTCGATTTGTACTCGAGTTACCGAGTTTTATAAATTAGAGCCCAGGACGGAACCAAGGTTCGCATCTACACTTGGTTCCGTCCTACAAAAAGTAGTCTTATCACTTGACATTATTGGGTCTGACTGGAGTGAAAATACATTTGACTTGAATCAAAACTTTTTTACTCGAATACTTTAGCTTACTTCCACTCGAGTTGTATTTTTCTTCACTTGAGTACCGAATCAACCCACAGTGCAGCGTGGTGGTTAAGTCTCTTAACCTTTTCCTTAATAGAAGAAGAATGGGTAAAGACCACCCAGCGGTGGGACATTAACGGACTGTTACTTTACTCGAGTATAACATAGTGCTGTGACTCGTGTCACATCACTACACTGCACCAGGAAGCGAAGATCGTGGAATAACAAACGCATTGCATAATGCATGCTGCACGTTCTGTGTAATGGAAAGTAATTTTCAGTTTTATTGATACTCGTTTTTACTGGTCTGGTGTGAAAAGGTTTTAGTTATTCATGAGGGTTAGTGGAAAATTTAAATCATTTTTATATTGTTAAGTTATACTATAAATTTTAAATAATGTGACGGCGCAAGTGAAATAGACAATATAGTGACTTTTGAGTGGTCACTCTAGCGGAGCGTCGCGTGTCTGTGGGTGGCAGCCATGTTTCAAAAAGTCTGGCAGATTTGAAATTATACTCTTTGAAATGGAAGATGGCGGCAGCACAACGGCTTTGGCTTTGGGGTCGTTCAAGTATTACGTAACGCAATTTTTGAAGATTTTAGACCCCCCCTCTCCCACATGTAACGCACCGTAACGTTATTCTGTACCCCTCCCCCTAGGCGTTACATTTTACCAAAATTTTTAGGTGAAAATGGTCACTAAAATAATTGTCGAGATCATCTAAAAATCACAATTATGTCGTTACGTAACGCGTTGTTGTTGTACCCCCTCCATACGGCCCCATACGCACCGTAACGTTTTACAAGACCCTCCCCTCCCCCCAAATTGCGTTACGTAATACTTGAATGAACCCTATCTACTACAAAAGTATTAATATTACTACCACTTTCAATTTCAAAAATCGCTTTGCTGCTATGAACTTTGCAGTCACGAAACCATTAAGCTACACTTTTTCGTAATTAGCATCTCGATTACGATTATCGAAGGTCGTTTATCGTGTCAATTATAAATAGTCTATCAATTGAACGCGCCCCATTCTTCTATCAGATGTCTAATAGCGTAATAATTAACTCAATTCAATTGATACCAGTACCCTTGTCTTGAACAGCAATTTGTCCTTACTATCATGTAGCTGAGTGATTAATTTACTTTAAATATCGCTTCGAAGGAAAAATGGTTTATGTAATTAGAAAAGTAATTAAAAAATTTTGATTTTCTTTTAAGCTCACGACACACTACACATTTATACTTGTTGAGTAGTGCTCATACGAGACTATAGCGGCTCAATAGTATATTAAATTACACCTTTATAATTATAGTATAAGTACAAAATAATTGAATTCCTATTAAATAATAACAATACAGAAGTTGCACAAATCTTAAGAATTTTCAATAAATTAAAAAAAAACAAGCAACTGTTTTGTGCAAAGACTTTCATCTTTCCTACCATTAAAATATTCTAAAATAAAACAGAAAATTAACTCCATAGTCTATGCCTGCGCAAACCTTGTCAATAACTTTTTAACATCCCAGCATAGTCTATAATTATATTATCTATGGAATGCGATTCCAGAACTCGCAGGAGGGCGCTGCAATCAATATGTCATTGAACTTGAACTACCATCATCATAATTACACCACGCCCTGCCATAGATTATAATTACTATATTTTCCATTTCAAATCATTCGACCATAGACAATCATAATACAGACTATAAATAATCTTCTCTGCTATTGTAGGTAGTACGAATACTTACTCATTTTTAAAATGTCTTCATTTTTCAACGAAAATAATATTGTAACGATGAATATTGATTAACTTTAAAAGTTTTCATAATAATCAAGTTTAAAATGTATATTTTTTATTTTTTATTAAATTACTTATACTACAAATACCTCCATTTCATTGTAAAAAGAAATATTGTTAATATAAAAATGTACACGTAATTTTAAATTAAAATTGCCAATAAAAATATTTACCTATACTATACGCAGAAAAATCTACCAAACGAAAAACCTACATCTTAGAAGCCGGTTAAAACAAAAATAATATTCGTTCTTTCGTCTCAATGGCTACATAAAAACAATCATTAAGACCCTCACCCCTAACTAATTCCAAAAACTATAAAATATGTTTAACTTAACAAACATAACTCGTGTCGCATTTCCCACGCAATTGACAAAAGTATATTTTGCCGTCAAATTGTTCTTTATTTCAAAGCAATAAGGTCTAAAATAATATTTCCATGAAGTCTTTATTTGTCTATGGTTATTATACAAAACACTTTATTGAAGGGTTTTTCACGCATAGGGATTTCTTTAAGAGCTCTAGGCTGAATGAACAGTGCTTACAATATTTTTTGTACTTACTTTCTGATAGTAAACTTAGGTAATTGCTATATCAATTATAATAGAAATAACTTAAGTTTAGTATTGTTTAGAATTAACGTATTTCATATGAGGCTTTTGTTATCTATCCTTTCAAGAAAAATAATAATAATCGAGTCCAGGAATTAAAATAAAACAACGCCTATCTTAAAGATAAAAATAATATAAATTATATCTTTAAATACATTTGGTTGTCGCTAAATAAACAGCCACACAATAAAAAAAATAAATGCTCTATGAAAAACAAAATAAAGTCAACCCTTGAAGCAATAAATTTTATAAAATTAAATAATATTACGTATAAGTGTCATCATTAAAGGGCTGTAATTGTGATTTATACAAGGAAAATATAAAATAAAGTATTTTTTAATCGAAGGGTACTTTTGGAAAAGGAATTAAAGAAGCGCCATAACAATATGAAAAAAAATGACTTGTCCGACTAGCAGATGACCACTATTTGTTATTATAGGCAATGGCGGATTATCCTTAAGGCAAAGTAGGCACGTGCTTAGGGGCGCGAATGCACAAGGGGGCGCGCGAGTGCAGAATTGGGCGCTAGGGAAGGGAAGGACCTATATTTTTTTAGCTGAAACATTATATTCATGACAGGGAAAGGAGGGTGATGAGCTAATTTTAGATCACGAGGCGGTATTTGTATGACGACCGCTCTGGTGTAATGGTGCTGAATGCCCTATTAACGCCGGTGGTCGCGGGTTCGATTCCCGCTCAGGGCGGATGTTTGTATTTATATAAATATTCGTTCCTAGGTCTGGTCCATGTGGGTGTCCCCACCGTGCCTCGGAGAGCACGTAAGGCCGTCGGTCCCGGTTGTTGTCACAGTCACCTGGTAACGATCGTTACTCATAGTAGGTAGAATATTCTAGTCTGAATGGTTACTGGCTTTCCCTCTGGGTTGCGGAGGTCAGACGGCAATCGCTCTGCATAAAAATCAGTAACCTGTCAAT
>DVVJ01001572.1:0-11096 GCA_018234505.1 Junonia neildi neildi
CGGACGGACGGACGGACAACAAAGTGATCCTATAAGGGTTCCGTTTTTTCCTTTTGAGATACGGAACCCTAAAAATTGATATTTTTTAATAAAACAAATAAACAATTTTATTAGCAAAACCTTCGACATGACAGTGGCTCCTTCAAGTAACCGCACGTAGTCGGGGCACAGTTCGTCTCGATACGCGAAAGGAAACAGAATGACTTGGCCGTAGCTGTGCAGCGTGATGTACACTTTGAATGGAATACCGGAATGCGATAGTATGTCCTGAAATTGTGTATAACACCTTAAACGATGTTTTAAATATATTTTCTTAGTTTTCCTCTTCTTGAATACTTGGTAAAATGTAACAAATCAAAAATGGTCCATAATCGTGACTTAAATAGGCTATATACTGTATTATTTAGCGTTAAGACTGGAACTCTACTCTTAATCATGTTTTAACATTATGTACGCTTTTATATATGTATGAAAGGAAATATAAAGATGTGTAGATTAACAAACCAAATTACAAACTTTACATATGCGAAATTCAATATTTCCGTAAATGTTATTACATTTTCGAATCCAACATTGGCTAAAATCAAAAATAAACGACCTCGGTAGCATCGAGCCAGTACTTTCATAGTATTGAAATCATTCGTTATTGTAGACACAAAAGTTATAAGGTGAACATAACAATGAATCAGAAAACCTACATTATAAAACCGTACAGTTGTAAGTTAGTAAATTAATTAAATGCAACAGAACGTTATAAAACCGTTGCAGTGAAATTGATTTACGACTAAAACCTGTTTGCAGTTTAATCTCTGCGCCCGGCGCCGATGACACGATTTCGGTATCAACGGCACATTACAGCTAAATGACGTCGGATTTACATTTACCTGTATTAATATAATGGACCTTATTACACAGATCGCTTTGTTTTTTAATTTATTTCATGGATTGTTAAATAAAATAATTAATAGGCTTTGTTACACTGTCAAAAAAGTCATAACAGGAAAGTTTAGGTCTTGATCCAACACGCCATTTAATAAGCATCATCAGAATATGCCAACCCACAATATGCCGGATATTCATATACTATACTTAAAACAGGTTTAAATGTAAGAAAATGGATTATTATACGTTGATAATTAATTTCCCCAAAGTCAAACAACTAAAGCATTAATAATATTCTAGTAAAGTAACAGTCTGTACATATCACACTGGGCATAAGCCTTTTCTCCTATCAGGAGGAGCTTAATTCACCACGCTGCCCCACAGGTTGGTGGACAATAATATTCTAACTGATGTATAATATATCTTTAAGATATGATACCCTGATAGCAGATGATTCAGGTTCTGAAAATGGTTCCGGACCTCTATAGAATGCATTTTTTGGATTCTCTGATGAGCCTTTGCCTCCCCATCCATAACTGTAAGCAAAATAGTTTTAATTATTTATCTTTGTACTAAAGGTTATCAGAAATTATAATGTATACCTGGGACAGTAAAAATAAATTTTACTCATGAGCGACAACGTTTAATTTTATTTATAGCTAGGTAATGAACAGAGGAAACTATAGAGTATTTATTCAACACAATTTATATTATGTGTTAGGGAAGTGTTACTTATTATTAACGAGAAATAGGTAATTAAGAATTTCTACGTTATGATTAAAATATAAAAGTTCATTAATAAATATTTAATGTTTTGATACTTGTTAATACCTTTTAGTTTTTATGTTTACCGTATTGATTTTCATTCTAATTAAAATGTGATTTATCTCAACCTTATGTTGAATGGTAGTTTTTTAATTTCCTAAATTCCTAACCAAAGTTTTATTCCTAAGTTCTTATATTTTTAATACAGACCTAAAGTTCCTATTAAGGTCTACCCCGACACACTGTCCGGCGTGCCAGGCCCTGTTTTTCCGCCACATACGATCGACTGTGTGCGAGTATTCGTAGCCGTCGGGATTAACAACCGGGTGAAAATACCTGTGAATTGAAATATTGTAATTATACCGGCAGACTATTATTATATAAGCCCCGTCGGAATAATTAATGCTTAAAAATTTGGTTTTATTTATATTACCTGTTAGTATAATTATCGTTGAACGTTATGTAAGGTACATTGTTGTAATAATATAGGCATATCTGTATATTGTTTTTGAACATATTTTCTGGCATAAGAATTTTCCGACTAAAAGTCGAAATGTCAAACGATGAATTATTATTTGTACGTATAAGTACGGTTGTATAATATATTTATTCAAGTACATGGCAAAAATTACTGTAATACATATCGTCACTGGAAACGCAAAACTACTAACCTCCCATTGGAAACAATGAGGCTTTTGTCTTTCCAGTGACGACATGAGATATAAAACTGATATATAAAATAATACAAATTACCAATCTTTATTAGTCATGCTAGCTGGCAGTGTGGTGAAGTTCTTTACAATGTGATCAGATATGTACGTGGCGACGGCCGGCGCAATCCACTCTCGTGCGTGGATCCCGGCATCTAGCCATACTGCGGAATTGCTTGCATCACTGTTCGATACCTTGAGAATCTGTTACAGAAATGAAATTTATGTAAGCAGTTCTGTCAAAATTACGTACTAGAAAGTTAGAAAGATTAGCGTAGTATGGCAATGTTATTTGAAGATAATAATTGTGATGGGAGCGTTAGATATAGATGTGGTGAACTGACACATGACTATAAGAGGCAGCCAAAGAAATGTGAGATTGATCGAGTGACTAAAAGGAGTGATAGTTAAGGTGATAATTGATGGATGGGAATAAAAGATATGTTTTAAAATAAATCAGAATCAGAGCCAAAAAATAAAGATGGCTATTCGAAATTATTTAAAAATATTGCCGTAATAGAAAAATACAGTAAAATTATTATTCATTTAAAATAACACACATTTAAGTTATCATAATTCAATACTTGATTACGCAAAAGATCGTAACCTTTAAATTTCTGCCTTCTAGAGAAGTACCGATAATTCCAACAGTGCATATTGAAGGGTAATCATATTCAAGATCATCTAGAAATGAATGAATCACGCTCAAACGATGATATTCCGTCCAATTCATCTGTTTAGGTTTCTCTTCCATTATTTTTTCTGAAAAGAAAAATAAAATAATTGTTATATAATCATTCTGCTTCTGAAATGGTCACCTAAAGTAAAAATGAATAATATTTTAATAAAAAATCTCACCTATACCTATATTGCATCTTTTATTTCCTTGTTCTTTAAGTGTTGATTTCAAAGGTGATTTTTGTACTAGTTCCTTTAAACACGATTTAGATTTTGATTCTTCTTTAAAATACTCATCTTCATTATTTACATAATTTGTATCACAATTGACATTATTATGTTCCAACTGTAAGCCTTCTGCATTACCAAATTGGATATTGATTTCACTATGTCTATTAATATCGTCATTATAAATGTAAGTATCCAAACAATTCATATCAATTGTAGGATATATGTAGCTTTTGCTATAACGGTCGTCCGTGGAACACATTATTTCTTTTAGCAAATGTGACTTTGGTGATTAAAAATTAACGGTCATTTTAAATGGGGACACTATTTATTGATATTGCTAAAATGGTTCTAATTTTATTTGGCTGTATGCATTTTCATAATGTATTTAGTTGAATTAAGGTTAAACTATTGCATATTAAAAATCATAGGAATTCTTAATTTTATTATGGTTATGTAATCATAATGGATGTATTTTGTATTGTGACGTAATTGTGACATATATTTCAATTTCTGCATTTAATGACAACATCTGTACATTCAACTGCAATTAATTCTGGCGATGTCACGTAGCTTCGAGAAGGCCATAAATAAAATTAAGGTTTTTTAATTATAGCCAAATGTAGGGTGTGCCAGTTTCAGTACATTTTTATGTGTAAAGCATGAATTAAATTAAAACATAGTTATTTTGTTGCATTTATAAACAGTTTAAAAAAAATGCGCAAAAGATTTATTTCTAAAACACACATATTCTTAGAAGTCGGATTTAAAGTAAAAATAAAATAACTATAAAGGGATCCCGATAAATCTAACAAGCGAGTAACAAGCTGGAGGGAGGCTGGAGGCGCAATTAAAAAGATAAACGCGTGTAAGACGAAGTCGAGGCGACATTCGGGTGGGGGCGTTTGGGGACCGCCGTCTGGTTAGCGGGTTACCATGAGACCTGCCCTTACTAGCGGTTCTTATTTCATTATTACCTTTTTTTAAACACACTATTGTACACTAGTCGCAAAAATTAAAGGATAGAAAAAATATAAATAGCAAATAAATAACAAACTCTTGACTAATTTTCAAAAGGTTGTAACGTTGCAAAAAAGTATCGAAAAAGTTTTTAAAACAAAGAAGTCGTAGCCCCAAGTTCCTAGTTTTTAGATCTGGGATTCAATTTTTTTTATTTATCATCATTTTCTGAGTGAAAGTCGGAAAAAATAGGGTCCTTGGGCTTAAATAATTTCTTTTTGGTAATTTCATCCTATTTCAGAACCTTTTGGAAAATTTGTTGCTTTTTTTAATACGAAATGATAGTCCTAGATGTATTTTATTTTGTGTTATATAATTGTTTTTATCGAAGTATACTAAGTAATTATTTCAAAGAAAATCGCGTCGCTTTTTAAAATGTCATTAGCTGAAGAATGTAAATGCTGCGGTTGCAAACACATGTTAAGACTAATTTGATCGATAATATAAAAAAAAATATTAAAATTATACGACTGTACTCTCATCTAAATATCATATTAAACGTATATTTCCATACGTGGTGTAGATAATAAGAAAGAAACAATTTTATTACATAGCAAGTACAATGAAATAAAATGAAATTAAATACTTTTATTCAAAATAGGAACAAAAAATTCACTTTTTGAAAGTCAAACTGAATTATCTACTACGGTTTCGGTAGAGTTACGCCTTACAAACTTATTCAAAATGGTTGTATACCTATTTTTTCTACATTTGTATACCTATTGTAATTGATTTAAATGTGTAGTAAATATGAAATATTTTAAATATTTCAAAAAGAATAAGAAAAATAAAATGAAGAAAATTTATAACCACAAGCCTTAAGCCTATAAAATTATATCGAGCGAGTTCGTAATGAGAAGCGATACAGTTACCGATGGTAAGGTATTTTCATTAAAAGGGAGTGCATAGGCGAGGGACGGAGAGGCGTTTACTGAAAATATCTGATTACATCTAATTATCGAGCGAGTGGCGCGGCTCTTAGCGCCTTAGCTCTTTGAGCCTTCTTGATTACACGGCTATTGTTTACTTAAATTTTTGCGACTGAAGAGTTTTCAATCGCAAACTTCTCACTTACATACTTGTTTGATATTAAAAATAAAGCAAAAACGTTTTTAAATGTAGTTAATTTTTATTTTTGAAATAGGTTTTGGATTGAACGATATTACATTTGGTTGCAAGTGAAGCAATATATCTAATTTGGTTCAAATAATTATAAAGAAAAGTAATTATGGAATAGTTGCTTGTAAGATAATAATAGTGCAAAGTATATAAACATAACGAACAGAATAATATAGATCCAACTCTATAAGGCTATGGTCTATACTTGTAAAAAAATGGTAAAATTGTGTCAAACGCGTCAAATTTATTGTGACTTTTTTAACATACCAATTCATGTTTAGATCTTGGTTTTAAAATTTACGAAAGTGGCACGAAAGGGCAGTAGATATCAAATATGGGACGTAAAATGCGTAAAAGACGGACAAAAATTATTTCTGAAAAATTTGGATAACAAGGGTGGTAAGTTTCCTTTAAGATTTACTGTGCAACTTTAGCCTTCTGACTTTAGGATTGCCTGAAATTCATAGCCGATCTGACTCAACCGGCGTAACATACTTTCATAGAAATTCTGCCAGAAGTAGTTAATAAGCTACGTTTCTAACTGGGAGTAAAAAAGGAGGAGGCTTAACTCTCGTTTTCAATACTTTCTTTAGTCCTTCTCTTGCCCTTTATTTAAGCTGGCAATTTTTGTATCTTCTCGCGCTGTTGATGTCAAATGTCCAAGAACGGCGTTGATTTACTTGTCTAGTCTGTTTGTGATTATGATGTTAATGCAAAATTTTGTTTCAGCTATTAATATCTGTAAAGAAGGAACAAATACTATGGATGTAATGGTTGATGCTAATCGAAAAATGCAACTGGAAAAGCTTCTCCGTGACCGAGACATAGAATTCGAAGTTACTGGCACCGAAGGCCCGCGTAATAAGAGCCCGATCAGTTTCCTTGGCCCAAGACCAAAGTCACCTAGTAAAAACCACTGATTTATATCTACAAGCTATACTAAAATATGAACATATTCCACATAATCTTAGGGTTGCTTACGATAAAGAATTTAAATTCAATAGGTTAACGCTAGCAGTTACTTTTATTAGTTGATTCAGGGTTCAACCATTTATAAATTGCATATTTTATATACGTTTCTGTAATATGTAATGTTATGTCTTAAACATTTTCCAGAACGTACCCTTGATTGGAAAGATTTTTATCCCTTAAGTGTGATTTACAATTTCATGGATAGCTTGGAAGTACAGTACCCTTCATCATGTACTGTATCGTGTATAGGCAAGTCTGTGGAAGGAAGAGATATAAAGGTCGGTAAAACAGTTTATAGATGAACTTATAAAGACATTTATAAAGACGAATTGATTGATTGTTCACAGATGTTGAAAATTTCCAACAGTAATGCTGGAAATACTGGTGTGTGGATAGACGGTGGTATACATGCCCGTGAATGGATTGCAGTTTCTGTTGTTACTTATATCGCTGATCAATTAGCCAAAAATTTAGACAACCTTCCTGAATATGTCACTAATAAAGATTGGTAAGAACAACTTTAGCTCCTTAATGATTACCAAGTTAAATCATATGTCCTCTTGTTGATTATAAGTCAATAAAAACAGAATGTTATCAACATATCTTTTTAGGTATTTCCTTCCTGTCGTGAATCCTGACGGTTACCATTACTCATTCACTAGTGAGCGCATGTGGCGAAAGAATAGAGCACGTGTTGGAAATACAATATTTGGTGTCGACCTCAATAGAAATTTTGGGTACTTCGTTAGTAATTAGTAATACTTATTGTTTATAATTTTGTTACATTGTTTATACTATATTATATTCAAATTTATACAGTTATTCGTGGGGACGTGGTGGGGTCGAACATTCTTCTGATGATCCGAGTCATATTAACTTTCGAGGCCCAGAACAGTTTTCTGAACCAGAAACAGCTGCAATAAAGGTGGGTAACATAAAGATAACTTAGATTTAGTCATGTGTATCACATAAACAGTTATATATTTTTTTCAGGATTTTATTTTATACTCTGGCACCCGCTTTAAGATATTCCTAACGTTTCATGCGCATAGTGAAGTCATAACATTTCCATGGTGTTTCGCTGCTGATCCTTGCGCTGACTATGTCAATTTGCTGGAAGGTGCCACGGCAATGGCCAAAGTATAAATCCAAAAATTAATTACTAAATTTTCTATAATTGTTTTATTTTTAGTTAATGATGTAAATTAAAAAATATTATTTTAGGCTATTTACGATGTAAATGGTCGTATGTATAAAGTTGGCAACTTCAAGGACTTAATGTATTTCGCAACTGGAACGAGTATCGACTGGAGCTATGGAACAGCACGTATTCCTTTTTCTTACCTAATTGAATTGAGAAGCAGACAACACAAGTTTCTATTACCTAAAGAGGAAATTTTAGACTGCTGTAAAGAAATTTTGCATGGTGTAAAAGCGTTAGCGGAATTTGTAGATAGAAAGAAATGTTTAAATTGTAGCTTGTTTTTTAATAAAAATTGTTAACATTATTTTATTACAATTATGTTACAAATACAATATACATTATGTACATTATAACGCGTTATGAAAATACAAACTTAATTTTTTATTTCTTCTCAGTACTTATTATTATGTCAATATAATGATTATACGATTGGTCTTTTGTTCTTTATTTAGGTTGATCTACAAACTTCATTAGTGCTTTGACTGCCTCCCATATTTCATTACAAGTATCAATGATCTCTTCTCTCGGCAACTTGAACTTATACTTCTTACTTCTTAGTTCGATCATGTACGAGTACGGGATTTTCGCTATTGCGTAACTCCAGTCCGTACTAGTACCACAGGCGAAGTACGTTAAATCTTTCGTACTCCCCACTTTGTATATCATCCCACTATTTTCATAAATTGCCTGTAAAATAATTTTAGTGGAACATCGTTATAATGAAATTTGTTATCATTATAATATGGGTATTGACTCATCAACAAATGATGATATAAATAATTGTAAATATACACTTTAAAGACATAGGTACATAGAGATTCAATGCAGACCTTTTTTTAAATTAGATTAGTGTTAAAAGTATACACAATTGTTTGGCGGGATATTTAGGACTAGTCTACTAGATTCTTACGTGGACATGTTACCCTTGCCATTATCGCGCCACCTTCCAGTAATCGCAGGTAGTCTGGACAGGGGTCCGTTTTGTAGCCCCACGGGAATATAATCAGCTCATAGTAGCTATGAAACGATAGAAATACTTTGAATGGCGTTGACGCACTTAGTATGGTGTCCTGAAAATCATTCATAAAAATGAAAAAATGAATATATTGTACCCATTCTTGTGAGAATTGATACAAATATATCATTTACTCTGACAGCAGCCGTTTCAGGTTCCGAAAAAGGCGCAGGTCCTCTATAGAATACATTGTTGGGCATGTCTGAAGAACCTTCTTCGCCGTTGTTTCCCCAACCAAAACTGTAGAAGCAAACATACGATACATTTAAAATTCAGAATCAGATTCCGCTACCTATTTTCTCTATGTTGATGTATTCGGTTTATTTAGTTACGTTCTTCATATTTTACTGAATATTTTCTATTCAATTTTTTTTCAATAGTGGCCAGAGCGGTCCCAAAAGCTGCGCCATATTTAGAACCGAGAAGTCGAAATAGATAAATTTTGTTTTATATGATGTAGTTTGGACATATGCATTCTAAATTAGATTCATTCAGCAAGAAAGTTGCTTATTTCGTATATTACTAGTTAAGACGTTAAGTTGTAAAAGGACCTAAAATTCCTGTTAAGATCCACTCCAACGAACTCGCCATCATGTCGACCCCGGTTTTTCCTCCACATTCGATCACGCGTGTGTGTGTACACGTAGCCGTCTGGGTTTAGCACGGGGACTATATACCTATGTGAATTAGATCGAATAAGTACCTTTTTACAACAACTACCTCAGAGTTCTTCTAAATACGACAAAATTAAGTAGTGTATTGCATTTTGATTTTGGTTTAACTCACCTATCTTACGTACCTAAATAGAAATTACTAGTCGTGACTACCTGAATCAGACGAATCAGAATTCATTAATATGGAGTCTATTATTCAGGGATTTAATTTATGAAAATGTGTTATTTTTTGTAAGCACTTAATGGAAAAGGAGTTATCAAGTTCAATTTTCAAAGGGATGAAATGCAAGTTTAAATTTTATATGGAGAAATTAAACAAGTAACGAGCATAGCTATCACAAAAAGCTATTAACCATTTGGTGAGATATATAATGTATCTATGGATAGGTTTTGAGAAATTTCTATCATAAATGATAACAATTTCTAAATATATAGGTAAATATAGTTTGTTAGAGGAAAATACGTCTAAAACTTCTCGTTGAATATTGTCTAGACATGACCTCGTTATTGCTGCTGTTTAAAATAGTTCGAGTCGTTTTAATATTTCGCAATTCGTAGACTCGTATAGATTATAATAATTTAGATAATACATTTTATTGATTTAGTCTTTTACGTATAAAGAAAACTCAAATGAACATACACACATATACTCAATAATATAAAATGTGTTCTAAGTGCGTGTCTCGAGTCAACAGCTGAACAGATTTCGTTAATTATTTACAAAAAAATTTAGTACAAGATTGGTTCACGAAGTGGAAAGATTTACAATTGCCTGAAAATTTTATTGACTATGTCAATTAAGAAAAGCTTAAAAGAAAGAAAGAATCAATTGTTAGGCGGTATGAAGTTCGCCAGGTCAGCTAATAATAAAAATAAAATACAATACCAATCTTTATTAGTGATAGAAGGCGAGGTCTTCTGGAAGTTTCTGACAATGAAGTCGGCGAGATACGTGACGACGGACGTAGTAATCCATTCTCGGGAGTGTATGGACCCGTCCAGCCACACGGCTGCGTTGCTCGCGTTGCTGTTGGATATCTTTAGCATCTACCAATAAACTATATTTTTTATTATTTGAAGTAAACGCGAGGATACTGTTTACTTAACGGGAATGCTTTGCTCGTGGGACGTTCTTAAGAGTTTATTTAACTGTTATTTTTGTAAAGTTAATTGTTATTTATTTTTATACCTTTTTCTTTATATTTTACACATGAGACTCACACATTTATATGATAAATCAGTAAGACTTTTTGTTATGACAAAAAACTTCTTTTGTAGAAAAGTGATGACATGTAGTGAAGTTATATTATTGCAGTAGAATAAATCTATCTCATTTCAAATTAATTTTCTTAAAAAAATTATTTGAGTAAAGTTCGATTAAATAAATACAAAAAAGTGATGTACTTACTTTAATGTCTCTACCTTCTACAGATTTTCCGATAACGTAAACTGTACAGATTGCCGGAAAATCTTTCTCTAACTCTTCCATGAATGAATATATCACATCGAGTTTGTGAAATCTCTTCCAATCCATTAATAATACTGAAAAGACAATATTAATAGAAAAAGTCATATCGGTTTTTGATTACCGGCATAATATATGATACCATTGTGACATTCAAATGAAGAAATAGGTGGAAAGAAAATTGGCGCGAAAATAATTAATTATTGCGCCTTTTATCAATATTTTTATTTTACATTAATCATATAATTATTAGTAATATTATGTTAAATTACTATTTTTATTATTATTGTATGTCTTTGCCATATCACGGGCCAACAGTGTCCCGGACGTTTGGGAGGCGTGCGTGGGGCCGAAGCCAACACGT
>DVVJ01001573.1:0-11095 GCA_018234505.1 Junonia neildi neildi
CGAGCGATGGCAAAATATTTTTTTACTTTAAAATAAAAAAATATATATAATAGAAATAAGAAATAGACAAGAGATTTATTATAATAGACCTAGTAATTTTAATACGTAATGTTCTTATTCATATTACGTAGGCTATATTATCAAGTGTACTCATCCGTATCACAGTTAATATATTCTATAGATAAAGTAATTTTTATTTGATGTGCGCTATCAAGAAGTTCATGAACAGTAACCTGGCAAACCACAACCATCTAATTATAGGAACTCTTTCAACTCATAAGTACCGTTTATTTATAATTCTTACAAGTAACCGAATGTGGTTTAGGAGTGTAGGTCTGTACACAAGAACAAGTTTTTATGATTAGTGTATAATTATATTTAAAATGCGTTGTAAACAAGCGATTGTCACCATTTAAATAACAAAAAAAAAATGTAATATGCACTAACCATTTTAGGAGAGTCAATCGAATGGCATTAATGTGACAACTTTATTAATGCCTGTAGCCTAATATAGTTCGTATATCATATGTAGTACATTTTAAAATATATTCACTCGTTGACTTTCCCAAGTTACCAAACAAAGATTGACCACCATAACACCCACTCAGCGTGGGTTTGGATCGCAAATAACCAACATCCGGAGATCAGCAGGTTCTACTAATACATTATACTTTATTGTTTGTATTTATCATTAGTTTTCTTCTTTGTTGGAAAAGAAACTTAGCATCTGTACTTCTGAATCTGATTGTAGCCGCCCGTGAAAACGTGCTGCATCAGAAAACTCAAAATTGTCATTACAATTGTATGGCTAGTGGTATTAATAGGAAGTTAGGGCTAATGAATAGGAGTTTCCGTTTTCGGCTGTTTTACTCATCGTACAAAATACTATATTACCACCCACCAACTAAGCTTAGATACAATAGTCAGATTATTACGTAAATATTCGTTTGTTAAGGCATATTTACGAATAAGCATACCTACAGTATTTATATATTGAATATAATTGTGTTTTCTAGGTATTTTCTTTAAAAACTAAATTACGACATTTTACTTTTTACGGCAAACAAACTTCAATAGAATGCAGGCGTTGCGTCGAATGCGCCGCACTGGTGCGTTACGGATATCCGGTCGAGAAGCGCTTGCGTTCTCCCATACTGAGTACGTTCATTATCCTATACACAGCTATTATACATCTGCCCATGAAAATTAAGAATCTTACTAGGCCTTGAGCGGTAGGGATCGCGTGCTCGGAATAAATAAACTACGGAATGTTTCAAATGAACGCTTTATTACTCCTTTAGGGCGATTGCTGTATGAGCATTAGAAAATTTAGTTTGAACGGTTATTAAATCTTAAATAATGCGGTTTAATGAGGCATAACGGCTTCATATGATAAAGATAGAGAATTATATAACCGGTGCGAGACAAAGCGATTATGTACCTACATAACAAATGTATAATAATTACCTATGTAATTCAATTTATAATAAAGTAAGCCTACAAATAGCCAACATATGAGTTAATTTTGCATAATAAACTATTGTTTATGCTTTCGCACATTAAGTTCTTGCAAATTAACAGCTTAAGTTCGCAAGTTTACAGCAATTTAATTGTATAGGAATATTATATAACACACTTAACTAGAGTATATCAAAACACTTTTTTATTTACAGTTAAAACATAAGGTTTCATATTATTATTTTAATGCCGTTGATTGGCCCAAGTGAAATAAATTGACAGTAACGAACCGAATGTGGGACAGTATGTCGTTAGGACGTAGGATAATGGCGGCGATTAATATTAATTCTATGTAAGGGTTGTCAACCACAAACAATGTTGATGATAGACCGTGTCTCCAGGGAGAAATAAAAGCAGATATGTAATTAAATTCCGGCTCTCCTTGATCAGGGGCGAACTGTCATTACCTAAAGGCCCTGCGGTCGAATGTCAGGAGGGAGAAAAGATTAATGTTTGTGGCATGCGCCTCATTTTAGTTTTAGAAATAACGTTACGGTTTCAATATTGCTATAACACCGCTTAAAATATTACACGGTCAGTTAAGTGTTAGTACTTATTTATCTTTGCTTATATAGTTATATTTGTACCTAGTTTATTTATCTAGTAAAAAAAGAAAGTCATCTTTGTTTCTACAGTTAGGAAATATCAAGTACTTTTGTTGAGATCCGAAAAATTTACAAATATTGATTTAAAATTTTTAATATAATGAAACTTCAAGAGGTCTTCAACACAAAGATATTAAATATCAGATAATATTTCTATTAAATTTAACAAAGAATCGAGTCGGAAAGCGTCGTTAATTTGCGCCGGTACCGTTGCGAGCCGAATTCGGCTGGAGTGGTCACTGCTCTTCCGGCCAACAGTATGCAAGTCTAGCATTTCCCGCTAGTCAATAGGAAGAAATTAACCTCAAATGTAAACTTGTTATGACAATTCGTTTGAGTGTTTTTTTCAAGTACCTATTTTGTTTTTACTTTTTGCAGATGCATTGCAGGATTTTTTATAAATTTATGAATATTGAATGGTTGTTATGTAAGTTATCAATTATTATTTTTTAATTGTTTTAACATTCATGGGACTCAGTTTGGTTTCGAAATCATAATGTTAATAGTTAGATACTTTAAGCGAAAACTTATGATACAGTTGACATTTGGCATAGTTAAAGTTCATATTATGAAGGAAGATTCACAAATGTAATACCTACCTACTTTAAATTTATTATAGTAATTTAAATATACCTAAATTACTCACACTAAGACACTCAATACAGATGACTAAAAACATTTCATGGTCGAAGATCGACCACAAGGCGGCCGCTAGTAATTAAATATAAGTTTAAATAAGTAAGCCATTAATTTATCTTCTCTAAATTCTTACTAGTACTGTTTTGTCGTTACTTCCGTCAACCTGCTGTGGAAAGCAGGTGAAACCGTTATCTACGATATTATCGCAACCAATTGATAATAATCGGTAACTTCTGCTTCTATTTACTATTTTCTGATAACAAGTCTGTACTAATATTATAAATAGGAAACCTATTCGATCAGACAGATATGAAAGTGCTGAAAAAATTTCGATTAATTATGGTTTGAGCATAGGTCATTTTTGATGCAATAATCGACAAATACGACAAATACCAGAGCCACGGGCAAAGCTAGTATAAGTATAATTTATTAATATTTTGTCTAGTTAAAAAGATGAAGTATTAATGTTAAATAACAATCTAACAGTGTTTAAAAGCTGTAGAAGCTATAAATCTGTTTGATATGATTATTTCTTAATGTTGGAACCGGGGATTTCCAAGAAATCTTGAATAAGAAATACATAATTATGCCGTATAAGAAAAAAATGTTTTCAACAGCATTTAAACAAGATTGTCTATACCACATGTGTACCATGTAGAATGTGGAACATCTGTATTCAATCAATTCGATTGGATAACGCATAACGCTGCTATGTCTAGTATACAAAGTTTTACAATGCAAGGTCAAAAAACCTATCATTTTCTATCGCTCTCGTCGTTTTATATATTTTTTAGAAAATATTGAAGATTTACGCTAATTAATATCACATTAAGAACAGCTCTATGTATGTCAAATAGTAATTCTCATGTTCGAGGTTCGTTTACCTCATTTCGCATAATAAAACGTGTGAAAATCTTAAGGGAACAGTGCTTCCGTTATTTGTGGACTCATTAGCGATGCCCAGAAGGGCACTACACCAGTTGTTAAGGTTTTCTAATCATCGTTCATTAGTGCACTTGTTTTAGTATGGTATAAAATTAAAAATTATCGTTTCAAATATGAATCATTAATTTAATAAAGGAACCATGGTAGTACGTAGTATACGTAATATAAATGGAGACTTATTTTTAAATAATATGTTTGTTCGTAACCACAAAATGCGGTGTATCAAATCTTGCTGATGTCATTCATAAAGTTGTGACAATGAATATTCTAACAACAAACCGCAATAATATTTGCTGGCATTGTATGATACCTACCGGTGTTAAAATACCTAGTACACGCTGTTTATTAAGTCATTCGATATCGCTTATGTTAAATAGGAATTTATGTAGCGTGTAACGGGTTCGTGTCTATACTGCGCCCACACTTATTAACCAAACTGAGATTTATGCGTAACTACGAGGGCGATAGTGGCACAACAGGGCCTGTGGAATGTGACCCACGGTTCGTATTGTTTGTGTGGACACATTGAAAAAGATTCACACCTTAAGATTTTTTAATAAAAACGCTTTTTAAAGTATCAACTCGTCTAGATTTAGTAGTATAGTTTACAAAACAACGCATGTAACGAAATTTTGAATTCTTTTCAATACCTATTTGAAAATTGTCTGATTAGAAAAATGGATTCATCAAAAAGTAAACTATCGATATAAGCACTTGAAAATAACTACAAAGAGAGAAATAGCAAAAACATTTTTTTCTAAGAATTTTAATGTTTTCTTACCGTAATTAGAACGAGAACGCCGTACAGCTGTCACGGTAAAGTTGTGATGGTCGTACATTAAAGAGATTTTCTTATAAAATTTCTTAAAAATATTGGAATGAAATTTTCATAATATATTTCATTATTTTTTTTTGATAAAAAAAAAACTAATGATCGTTGCCTTCCTCATATACCCGTGTTGTTGATCTGGGTATTTTGTTATCGCTCGCGTAATAGAAATTCGGGGTTACAGATAACTTGTTGGGTTTCTCTTGTGATCTGTTTTGAAAGACTGTTTTCAAAACATGCTATATTTTCATAGCAAAAGCGTTCATGAAACTGAAAGAGTAAAATCACCATTCATGCCAAAATCCAGCCATCCTCACAAATTTTTGCATTTAGGATAGTAGTATGACAATAAAATACTATTATACAATAGTGAAATGTATTATTTCTTTACCATTATCTGATGATAAGATGTTCAATTCTTCAGCATTCCATGTGAACATTACTTGTAGAGCAAAAAGTCCATAAAAATTAAATGGCATATTTTTTATTTAATGCGGCTAATTTCGCGGTATTTCCAAAAATGGCCTCTAATTCCGAGGTATTCGAAAAAATGTCAGTATAAGTTTTTTTTTAAATAAAATTTCTAAAAAAGTTAATAAATAAAATACACATTTTTAGAACACAAACATATGGTTTAAGCCATTTTTTCGAATACCTACTTCGGAATTAGTAAAATATTGAAAATGTTGACAAATAAAACTGCAATGTGCGGATAATGCGCGCAATAGGTACAACTGTTAACGAGTGCGGGGCACCATCTTCTCATCACCGATGCCCTAGATCTCATCCGATGTATCTGGGAACCACAGTTCGTACTTGCCATTATGTCGTTCGGGCACCTTTATTAAATTTTTCTCAAGTGAAATCGTTTGTTCTAGTTTTACTATTACTTTACATTTTGTACCTGTTGTTTTTCTTTATTTGAAAGTATGATGTTGCGATAATAAGTTTATTGTATATCAAATATAACACAAGTTAGCAAATTTTAAACACAATTCTACAACTATAATAATCTCATTTCTCACGGTCGAGCTCCATTCAAATATTATATTTCAATTTAAGTTTGAAGTTCAAGTGAATATCGTGTAAAATATAAATTAGTATAATTAGTATATTAATTATTATTAATATTCTACATTAAAGGCTGAAAGATTTTTATTAGATCTGGAAAATTTTGAACAGAATAATGAAAATCTTGTAGTGGCATTTGCATGTATAGAAATACAGTAGACAAACATATTTATTTGTTAAGATTAGTCTTCGTTTGAAGCATAGCAGTAAAGAATGCAATGAGTTAAATCAACGGATGAAAATGTGTGCGCTATGATAAATGTGGGACAACATTCATATGTACTTATGTGTGTACGCACGCTTTTATGACATCGGCAAACAACACCATAATCCGGTAAAACCGACAGATCCGTACCACTGACACCATAGACATACCTGACCGGTTTTTATTATTTGATAGGATATCCGCCACTATAACACAAATTTTATAAAAAATCCAAACAAATGTCTTTCATGGTTCCCGAAATACAACCCTGTAGGAAATGGATAGACGAATGGCTAGATTATATAGACTAAGTACGTTTTCAATCTTTTTTACGGAATGTAAAAAAAATCACGGAACGAGATTTTACTTCATACAGTAAATGTTTAAAAAAAGAAAATTAATGAAAAGAAATAAAACCGATTTTACAACAAGCAATATTTAATTGTACAGCATTTGCATGCTAGAGTCGTCTTTGATCTCGCTATCAGGATTTCCGAGTGAATGAATTTAATGGTAAGAGTTTTCAGTTAGATGCATATCTCTCGTGGTTTATAAAGCCCGTGGAAAATGAGATAAGTCCTCATCTAACGTTGCTCACCGTTGATTAATGGTTTAAGTTGTGATGTATGTATGTCCTACAAAGAGAACAGGGCTTTTTACTATTAAAATTTTAAAAATAATACATTTAATCAAATATTTTTTTAATTAAATAAACCATTAATAAAAATGCTTACGTTCTGTGAGATAAAAATAAATTGGTTATTTTGAAATTTTAAATGTATTAGATAGGTACCTAATTTATTTTTGTTTCAAGTTGTTTGTAAAAATTCTAAGAATTATAATCTCTTTTTGTTATACCTGACAATCAATAACTAAAGGAAAGCAATATCGAGAGCATACTTTCTAGTTCTATTTACAACCAGTCTAGCTCTGAATCAGACTTATTATTCTATAATTATATAAACCGCTCGTTGAGTTATTGATTGTAAATTTTAATTATCTCTTTGGAATTTTGATATTACAACAATAACAGGAAAGTTTATAATACGATGCACCTTTGAACTAAGTTGACCATAATTATCTTTTGTCGATGTACTTAATAAAGCTTTTCATTCAAACGGCTCAAAAATCTTTACAAAGAATAACGTTGTCAAGTGCCGGTTCAGGAATTCTTCATCTATTCAGCACTGTCGTTGACCGCCCTCCTATATATCTCGATATATAAAGAAGCCATTGTCCGCATGCCGGCTTCATTATCTGACGTGGGAGACCTAACATATCTGTGTTCTCGTATATTACGACGTACTTTTAATACGTACATCAAAGACATGACTATATCTGGAAGTTAATTGGTCATAAGAGTTTTGTTATTCATTTATGATATAACTATAATAGAAATGTGAACTGAGTCCTTACCATTTCAAACTGTCGCTAACAATATGACATACATTTTGGCAGTTGATTTCTAATGTAAAGAATTATCGATGTTTAGTCAATAGCAAAGGTTTAGTCTGATAACCCCTCTGTGAGATTTGTTGCCAAACATTGTAGCTAAGTAGCATACACTTTGACAGCTAAAAGCGGCCCGCTGTTTGATTCTTTGAGTAGATAAAATGTCACAATGTTGGAAGTTTTGATAGCGATACTTTTGAACACAATTGATGTCAAGATATTGTTATCATTTTATTCTTCTTCTTACTGGCACATATCCCGGACTTATTGACGGCATTCACAGAGTGAATGCCGTCTAACCGCCCCGACTTTGAGGGCAAATCAGTTTATTAGCCAATTAGACGACAATATTTTTGTTATTATTTTATTCACCTCTCAAAATATTATGTTTTGTATGTTATTGGACGCTTACAATTTAAATTTATAGATTGGGTCTATTTTGAAAGAAATTATCAGAATAATCTCAATCGAACTAATGTTTTGCTTTCAAATATAACACAATTAGAATTGCTCAAAAATCAATTATATTTGCAAAAAAACACAACATGAATTAAAGACATCAAAGATTCAAGTTTTTTTAAAGAGTAAAACAAGGATACGTATCGTCATGGGTGGTTGGTCTGTTTGAATCGTAACCGTTAAACGAGTTGTTGATATTAAGGCTGTAACGTACATAAACAACTGAAGTGCCTATAAATAGGTACCTCTGCCTACTACCTACTAACATAGTCCTACATGTAGGTATACCATTGCCTTGAATATTTGTATCTATTTAACATCTATAAGCTCTTTGTAGTATTATATAAAATGTGTTTGTTTAAATGGTTGTACGGATGAATATTGGAAACTAACCTAATTAAAATAATTATGCGAGCAATTAAATGAAGAATTATACGTTAGTAACCTAGCTCATTGAGGACAATATTATAAAAAATAATTAATTAATATTATTATAAGAAAATATTATACTAGGACTTATAGCTGTATAGTTGTAATCTAATAATGTGATGTGCTTATGACACACTCAATTGAGTTAGTATAATCATAAACAGTAAACTCGCACAAGTTTCGTCCCAATGGTTTATTTTATGTAGGAATAATAATTACGAGTATATTGGAATCTACTAGGTGGTGGTTTAGCCTTTTAGTGTCTAGTGTCGTGACTTGTAATAACGTGAAAGGTTGCAGAGTGTAGATACACGTCAAATGGTATCTAGTTGTTATAGATCAAGGACTTTGTTGATTTGGAGTCGAGCTGAGCTACATCAAACATTTCCACCCTCAAACATACGCTTGCAGTTTATTGTTGAGCATGTCATCTAGATAAAATTTTCGACTCTACAAATAAGCTTTACATGACTGAACAGTTTAACATTGAATTTTATTAAATTTTTTAACATGACTTAATTTTATAAGTAAATACATTATTACATTACGCGTAGTAATATTTAATAACCAAGCTTGTTTTTTGATAACATTAAAACTTTGTTTTACGAATAAAAAAATCTCTTAATGTTACTGACAAATATTCTATTCTTATGTGACTTTTTGTTCAATAGAAGATTCCGGAAGATAAAAATAATAATGAATTACAATTACGCAACACATGCAAAAAATATTACCATCGCCATCAAGTTTAATGTTCAAATTACAAGCGACCAAGCATTAAACACAGACTTATTGACTTAAGCGTCTGGCTGTTTGAGTCTGCTCAATAACAGAAACGTTTCGTTAATAGTGGAACCCACACATAGCCTTAATTGGTGGATCTTGTTTGTGTTGTGGTAATGACCTAACGCCTTCTTTTCAATAAGGAACATATTATGTTAAGCTTTAAGCAAGGATATCTGAGTCATATTTGATTGAAATTAAAAATGCAATGTTTAGTCTGATAAAATTTATGATCGAACAAATTTGGTTCATCAGTTTTAAAGAGTAATAAAAATAAATGTATCAATTTAGGATGAGATGGGATCTTCAATCTTAATTTAAATTAAATCTGTTAGCCCGTTACAGTTTGAAGAAGTATCAATTATATCATCACATACATTCAATAAGTAACAAATTAATGCTTTCATAATAATATGTATTAGTGTGCTACGTGCAAAAACTAGTGTCAGAAATAATTGCTCCATATTATTTCTCATAGTGAAAAACAATATTATCATCTGTTTGTTAGGTAAGCGGTTAGGTAATCCGCAAGACATCATTTGCACAACAAAGGGTGTTATAACAATACGATGGATTAATCGTCTAATGGATTGATGCGAGTTACAATAGGTACCGCAATATGCATGCCGTATAGGTAATAAACTGAGGGTGTTGGATGAATGCACTGCGAGCTTGCTGTTGCTCTGTGGCCCGTACAAAGGACTATATCCTTTACACTATTGTAATAAGAGAACAGTGGCCGCAGATGGGATTTTGGTACGATTGTCTACCGGAGTGTGGCGACTGTGAGGGGCCAAGCTGTAAGGGGACGAATTACCCCAGCGCTATGCACTTTCGCTAGACATGTTTTTTAAAACATTTATTTATCAGTTTTCCAGCTGACTGAAGAGTACGTTGAATTTCATTGATTTTGATACAGCATAGAAAATTTAGGAGAATTATTTGGAATACTTCAAATTAATATGCCAATTTCATTGTTTATTAAATTTGAACACGGTTGTAAATTATATTTTAAGTACAGATACGATCATTAAAAAAGTTAAAATTATGATACATACCTATATTTTTTAGTAATCAAATGTTTATTGACGATGCGGTTGTGGCTTCAAAAATAGACGTTACGTTCAAAATATAATAACAAGTTTTGAGTTATTGCTCTATTAAATAGAATTCCAGTATTCAACATTCCAGCATATATTATTTAATACTAGTTACACCTACAATAGAATAAATATTAACTAGAATACTATAAAAATATAAGGTAATAATTTTAATAACATACCTAATTTTAAAATTCAATGTAGAGTTCAAAGGCAAAAACAATGCTCAACTTCTTTCCTAGAGCCACGATCATCCCGATACGTTCAATATCGTATTAACTTATCAGTTCAAACTTCGAACGAGACACAGATGCACTTAAGTTTACGCATATCGATCCTACGGAACCGATGCACGCGACGCTGCACGTTCGTCTCCACCAACGGCTGAATTAATACTAACATAACCTTAAAAATTACGCGGCTACGACCGTTGAAGAAATTGTTTATACTCAGTACGAACGTAAATAGGGCGTTAGAACCGAGACGAAAATATTATGACTCATAGTAAGGAAAAGGACGACGATATACTATGGTATTATGTGTAGAGCTATTGGCATTAATTATAAATATAAGACGGAATTATTTTTTTTATCTGGATATAGTTTTATTATGAGTTTTGTAAAACGATTGGCATTTATCACTATTGATAACGTACGAGCTAACGTAGAGTCGGTAGAGATTATTTATATGAGTAAACTAAATATAATGATTACGGTTTGTTTATTAAGTTACGTGTGCTACTTTGAAAATAAACTTTTTTTAATTTTATTATAATTACAGATCTCTTGTGAATTAAAAATCACATAAATCTTTAGAGTGGTAAAAAAAATAAAATAGCAAACTTTTCGTGAAATAAAAAGCACGAAAAAAAATATTTTATAAAAACTTTGATGATAGCAAACTCTACTTTTAAAGAGACCTAATAAATACCTATCTACGTTTACATATAACATGTTAATTTTTAAAATAACCATTATGTTAATTTTATATTAATTTAAAACATGTTACATATTAATTTTCAATATTAATAAGCAAATTTTTGCCATGTTTTCTCTTAAAG
>DVVJ01001574.1:0-11092 GCA_018234505.1 Junonia neildi neildi
ATTTATACTTATTGTATATAATAAGTTTAGCATGACATTTCTTTTTCTTGTGTATATTAAATAACTTTACAAATTTACATAAGTAAAAAATACGTAGGTATTGGTAAATGTAAATCGGTATTGTATCTACTTTACTTATTTATCAGTCATCCAAGGTTTATTGAATGTAATTAAAATAAATGCTTAATTTTAGGTGTGTTTGATATACAGCGGCGGCTCCTGGTCCATATGGCTGGCGACGCGCGAGGGCTCCTGGGGTTGGCTAGCGCACTCGTTCACGCACTATTTCAGAATGGCGCTCGTGCACCTCGGTCTTCCGGGCTGGCAAGCGGCCTTCGCCAATTTACCGCTAATACCATGGGCTGAGGTAGGCTCAGTTTTTTTATATAAAAATAATATCGTCCTGCCATTAGATTTTCATTGAAGCAAGATAATTTTTATTTTAAACTTAATTAGTAATTACTTCACAGGATTGGATTAAGGAAATCATTCTTGTAATCTCGTGTTTATTTATTCATTTTGCCTAGTGAAACACAGTATAGTATTAAAGAGTTATAGTATTAAAATACTCAAGACGATTTATTTTTGCAGCAATTATTTCTTTTGTTGGCACCGCATCTTTTGGAGAAAACGGAAAATGAAAATAACGTGGTGTCCGCCACCAGCGAAACTGGTTTAAACCACATCGATCCTAATATTTTCAAGACCTCTGTGCGTCACCACAAAAACGCTTCGCGACCGTCAAATCAGTAGCCTTAAAAAATCTTGAGAATTGGCGCATGTTTAATAAAAACTGATTATTGCAGCTTGAAAATATGTTGTTTTATTTTTATATGGCAAATAAAAAAAGCATGGAGTAATTAACAGCGCAAAAATAAAATAAAGCATAAACTTACATAATGTATATTGAATATCCTCGATACAATAAAATTTACAGCTAATTAACGAAATAAAATGGACGGAATGTAAAATCCTTATGAAATTGAAGCTAATATTACAATAAGAAAATCTATGGTATACTTCTTAACATTAGCAGATCATACTTAATTAGCAAAATTATCTAAAAGCATTATAACTATTTGATAAGATCTTTTTATTATTTTAATTTCTGTAGTGATGGATTAATTAAAAAATTGTAAAGTGATGTGTCTTTGTAATAAAAAATCTTATATTTCTAAGTGGCAACTTAATTCAAGCTTAACAATTATACAATTCACTTCTTAACATATAATTATAAAATTAATGTTTGAGGCTTATACACTTAAGTATTTAATAATTTGTGAAGGTATGTTTTCCGTTTTACAATTAAATGCATTACATTCCTTATGTATCATCGCCTTACAATTAAATATTCTAGAACCTCTTTTTACACCTAAAATACGCATTACCTATCGTTACCGAGTAACGGATAACAATTTTTAGGTGGGATATTTAATTTTGAACACTGTTTAAAGACATTGTGATAAAAATCGGGTGGTTCTAAGGAGACATACAAAATATATCAAGTGCGTTGTAGCGATAACATTTATATGTGTAATGGTAACAATTTGTATGGAAGGGTATATTAAGATATAGCGTATTTGGAATGATCATTACCAGTTACGTTGGAGCAGCCGCTACTGCTTTCATATCTCGATGTACATTCGAGCTTATTTTATCTTCTTAAAAAATAACGATATTACATACAACCATGTGATGATAATTATAAACAATTTTGTTTGATATATTTTTAGTGTATAAATAAATATAAATGTGAGAAAATAAATTTAGTAGTATAATACTAATAAAATGTATAAGGGTATAATCAAGGCGATAGATATTATTTGTGATTAATTCGTGATGGACAGCAGATGCGTTACTTTGGTGAGTGAGAGTGAAGAGATCAATTCTTAACAATTTGATAATGGTATATTAAGTGGTTTGTCCAATCTTTTTTTGTATAATAAAAAAATAAGCCTTTGAATATATAAAACATTTGAAGTTAAGTAACTTAAGTAGAAAGTTCTGATAAATGAAATTGTATAAATATATAATTTATAAAATATTAACCTTCAACTATATTAAAAGGCGTTAATATACAATTAATAAAGTACAGAAATAAAGTGGTAGATAAACTGTTTATGAATTTAGAACTTTTTTTCTCTTTGTAAATATTTGCACGCATTACTTTGAAGTACAAGTAATTTGAGAGCATAAGCATTTCTCATAAAGAGATTCTAATATATACTTAATGCGTCACAGTGTAAGAATTAAAGACGAGAATAATTAAAATATAAAATTGTTAACGTAATATTGGCTCATAAAGACTTAAAATAATAATCAGCCATGCCAAAATTAACTTCAATATGTATTAGAAAGTATCGAATACTTAGCGTTATAAAGGCCTAAATATGCTATAAGTTCCGAAAGTGGAAATGTACAGTAGGTCTAGTACGAGTATGTTCAATTACGACACCGCTGCTTTAGTTTTACAGGAGAAATTTATACATATAAGAATCCACCAAACACATTTTTGACTTCAAGTGCTATTGCTTGTTTGAGGTGATCTTTCGAATGCTTACTCACAAATTAACGCTGTTTAATTGACATGTAAGTATACCCTCTTCAATGATGTATGATCCATCTTTGTCCCTTTTGGCTAAGCTCACTATAAAATTTTGGCATTCCCTTTTGTTTATCACTTTGAGGAGTGAGAAGAACTCGCACTAGACACACAATTGATTTTGTACATCCACGTGTACACCCACGCTACAAATTTAAGCTTAGGTCAGCATGCGGTGTGACACTCTGGAACAAGTATATGCAGTTTGTTGCTGAGTAGATCCATATTAGAGGACCCACACTACAAGTTCAAGCCTAGGTCATGTAGTGTGACACTCTGGGTGTGATGTGCAGTTAGTTGCTCAGTAGATCCATGTTATAATTCTAAGTTTAGCATGCTGTGTGACACTCTGGATGTGATGTGCAGTATATTCTTCAGTAGATCCACATTATAAGTTCAAGTCTAGGCCAGCAAGCGATGTGACACTCCGGAACAAGTATTGCAGTTGGTTGCTCAGTAGATCCAGGTGACGGGCACCCACTGATGGTCGGTGGAGAGCGCGTGCAGGGCGTCCATGAGGCGCGCATACGTGGTGTCAGAGTTGCTATTTGTGAGCACTAAGTCGATGTACTTTTCGTATTGCCGCTGGATGCGGGCGCTTTCTTCTAACGTTTGCTTCATGTCTTCTTCCTGTGTAATGGAGTGTAATTGGTTAAAAAAAATATGAATAGTTTGACTGGAACTTACAGAAATGTTTGTAAAGTTTTCGACTGCAAATATATATTTTTTTGAATGATTAAATTATTTTATAACATTTCATCAGTAATTAAACAAAAATATTAAATATTAATACATCAGATTATACCGATTCACGAAACTTGGGTCTAAATCAATTATATAGGATTCTAGCAATAAGAGTCGAGGTTATTTAGACGGCCATGCGCAAATTCTAATTCGACGACTTGTGTTCAAGTTAGTTGAATTGACCTATATCAAACTTACTATCATTGTTTCAAATTAAAACTATAAAATGTAATAGTCAAACAAATTGAAAATTAAATTAATCAGCCTAGAAAACGACATCACAAATAAAAGATATTACTACAAATAAATGTTCTTACCTCATAGAGCGACGCAAGCGACTCCAGAGTGCGCGCGCGCCTCGAACTGTAGCGGATGGAGCTCTGCCGGTCAAACTAAACGGCGCATGCGCAACCGTTACATACACATTTACATCTACTTCGAACATGCCAGAAAATAATACACATAATTGTATGATAAAGATTTATATGCAAATATCAATCTATGAGAATTAAAATAAAATTTTAAACTACTGAATCTAAAATCATGACTTCAATTGACGCATGCTTTCTAGGTCTGTCTATGGACAAATTTTAACATCTCTATATAATCTATATGCAACATAAGGATTTTGCTGCTATAATTTCAATAATGGACAGTAGATTTTTACCGTTAAGTTGCGGTTGGACGCATAAGTGAGGTTGCGTAACTGTTCGATGCCTGGCGCTGAGATCATTACAACATAGGGCAGAAACTCGCTGCTGTTGTGCAGGAGTTTAAGTGATTGCGGGGCGCAGTCCAGAATACACATTTTTCCTATTTAACAATGATATAAGAAATGTAAATATACAATATTATTTTCCAGGGCAATTTCATATCAAATAAAAAATAAGTTATTAGAGCTGACTTTAAGAGTCAGATATTAAACGACAGTGTTGGCGTACTGGTCACTGCAACCGACTGAAGCACTAGTGGGCGTTGGTTCGATTCCCACACATAACAAACATCTGCATTGACCATGTGGATGACTGTTAAAGTTTGGGCGTTTTTGTTTTTGCGTTTCTGAACCTCAGTAAGATCAGTAAGATCATGGAACCTATCCATGATCTTACTGGAGGCCATCTTAGAAGTGTATATTTTTGTATTGGGGATATACCTTTTTTTTCTTGTCTTTTTAATCAAATTATTAAAAAAATTGCTTACCTTCTTTGATAACCGCTCTAATGGAGTCCAAATGCGTGCCGTACAGATGTCCATTGTGTTCTCCGTACTCGAGGAAACGTCCCGCGTGCGCGTCCCGCTCCATCTCTTCGCGCGACACGAACCAGTACGACAGGCCGTTCTCTTCCAGCGGTCGAGGCGGGCGCGATGTATCTGGAGATGAAATTGATAGAAAAATAACTTTAAACGAGAAATTACTGTAGATAGTGATAGGTAGGGCGATGGCTTGGGGCGTCAAATTTTTAGGACCACCGAGGGGTGCCAAAATAGTAGTTTATGGATTGGAAGGTGACGACCTTTTTTAAGTTCAATTGGTAGTTTTAAGATACGCAACGGAAGGTGATGACCTTTTTTTTAAGCTCAATTGATAGTTTAATGATAGGGAACGAAAGGTTAAGAGGGTGCCACAAAGAATTTTGCCCGAGGTGTCAGTGACGCCGGCACTGACTGTAGAAATACATTTTAAATGTAAATTTTTTAAATATACATCCCCGTATCTTGTACATATCGATAAATTTTAAAAACGGTTATAAGATTATTTGACCTATTTATCAGTACTAAGATGCAATGACATTTTTGTGACAATATTTGATGTTACCTAAATGAACAATAGTTTCGCCTGGCTAGTACCACTTATTTATGTAACGCTGATATACGTAGATGTAATGTTGGCAGACGCTTTTTAATTGAAAGCGTTGTTCTGTTTGTAGAGCGTGCGGCGGCCCACCCCGCGCGTGCCGACGAGCGCCAGCACGCGGCGCAGGAAGCGAGAGACTGCGGAGTGTACTGAGGGCACTCACGCGGCACGACGGCCCCGAACCTGTCGGGGTGGTCCTGTATCATGCGGTTCTTGAGCGTGCGGCGGCCCACCCCGCGCGTGCCGACGAGCGCCAGCACGCGGCGCAGGAAGGGCGGCGTGCGCGCCACCTCCTCGTACAGCGCCAGCTCCGCGCCCTCCAGCTGCACGCTCGACCGAGACTCGTACACGAACTTCTTTTTCTTTTTTGATATCTGTAATTCATATATTTTTTATGTAGTTGTTTAAATTAATTACATGCTTTTTTTTAATCAATGAAGTCACAGTTAATTTTGAATATTGATTTTAATAAGAAAAACAATGAGCAATTGAAAGCGAAAACTAAGAGTATACTCACTCTGGCTCCACATATACTAATTTTGTGAACAAAATCAGCTTCAGGCGGCACATAAGCTTTCCGTCTCTCCTCTAATTCGGGAGAGGGAATTAATCCTACTACATCAGGCTTTTCAACATGACTTGCTTGCCACCAGTTGGGGTCTCTTCTATCCGAAACCTAGGAACAAAAATTATTTAATACTAAACCTGTGAATTAAATCAATAGCCTGAATGTTTAAATATTTTTACTTACTTGTAAAATATCACCTTTCTTAAATTCTAGTCCAATCTCCTTACATGGCAATAAAGTATCTTCGGAGGGGTTGTAATCGAATAAGGCTCTCATATAACACTGAAACATATTAATTACATTAACAAACCTGTATAATTAGTTGATATGGGTATCAAGTTTATTACAAAGCATTTAATGAAACTTACACTAAGTTTATTGGTTAATTGAGCATTTTTTTCTTTAAGGTTTGGTCCGACTTTGAGAGTAACTCTGTCATTAGGCTTGGAGACAGCTTCCTTCAGCTGGTCCTCAGTGTCTATTTGCACTCCGTCCACCTCCAACAGCACGTCGCCGACACTAAGCAGTGCTTGCTTGGCTGCTGCACTACCAGCTAGAATTCTCGCTACTATCAACTGACCATGTTCATCTGTTGTAACCTATAAATTATAACACAAGTGTAAATTTGAAAAATTTATTAAACCCCCGACCATACCGACCGTATTCAATACGGCATGAGGACCTTAAATTATTGGGAAATATTTTTTTTATAAATTATATCTATTAATACCCACGCAGACACATACACACATGCGCGCACAAGATATTTCTTGTTACTCTCAATTAGTCCTTTCATTTGATACCCATATTGTAGAAATGCTTCAAAATAACTATTTCGCCAACTGGGATAGTCCGCCATATTGGATTTGGAATGACGTCTTATTATTTTTCGAGTTACTTTCCACAAGCCCTCACATTTGATACGAATATTGTAAAAATGCATCAATATTAATGCCGCTAGCTTGGATGGTCCGCCATCTTGAATTTAGTACGATGTCATATTATTTTTCGAGTCACCCTTAACAACCCCTTTTATTTGATATCCATATTGTAGAAATTCAATAAAAATAACTATTCTGCTAGCTTGAATGGTCCGCCATCTTAGACTTAGAATGACGTCATACTACTTTTCGAGTTACTCTCAATAAACCTTTTCATTTGATACCCATATTGTAGAAATGCATTAAAAATAACTATTCCGCTAGTTTGGATGGTCCGCCATCCTTGATTTAGAATGATGTCATATTACTTTTCGAGTTACTCTTAACAAGCCCTTTCATTTGATACCCATATTGTAAAAATACAATAAAAATAACTATTCTGCTAGGTTGGATGGTCCGCCATATTGAATTTAGAGTGACGTCACGTATTTCATTGTATAGTGCCATCAAAACTTAATAAATATGCAAAATTTCAGCTTAATTGGTTGAAGATATCTGTTTCAAAATTGAGTAGCAAAATTCCAGCCGAAATAACTACATCCACATATTGCACGATAATTTTGAAACGGCTGGGCCGATTTTGATATAACATATCTAAGAACCACCGCTAGAAAACACTCTTTCAATTAAAAAAAACTAGATCCAAATCGGTTCACCCGTTTAGGTGCTACGGTGCCACAGACAGACACACAGACACACAGACACACAGACAAACATAGCGGTCAAACTTATAACACCTCTTTTTTGGTCGGGGGTTAAAAATCGGCATAGAATCGACTTCTTTCAGTTTACTGAGTTTCAGTTTAAAGATAAACTGCACTAAACAAAAGGGTCGTTTACTATGTAGTTAGTTAACTACGCAGTGGTTTAAACTATGTGTGTTTAAAACTGATTTGCATATTAGTGTTTAATGAAGCTGAGATAGTTTAGTGAACGGGATACGGGAATCTTAACTTTTGTAATTGATTCAAATACGGGTAAGCACAGCGAAAATTGTCAAGTATCTAGACACGCGGCAGCGTGTTAAGCCAAATTCAAGCTAACAGAACTGGCGAGCCGCACCGTGTGTAATATTACACGAACTATTAAAAGACATTTTTGCCCCCTTCATAACTCTTAAAACTATTTTACCTAGACATATCAAATTAAACTCATGTATGAACACTTACGAAATATAGTCGTATTCGAAATTTCAAAAACATAGATCAAATTGTTAGTTAAAAATTAACGTCCGAAAATCGTCATATTTAAGACTGGCTGACTTATAGATCAAAATTCTAACCTACTTCTAGACAACCCTAAAAACTTGATATTTGGTATTCGTTTCAGTATATGTAGAATAGTGTAGAAAACTTATTTGAACAATCTGCAGGATGAATTGTCAACAGCAATTTCGTTCTCAATGGAAAACTATTTCAGTGCAATGCCAAGATTATTTATTATACCTATATCTGGAACGTCTCCGGCGCTATACCACAATCACAATAAAGTTTTGTTAATACATATACCTACACAAACACATTGAATTACATACCCACACAGATAACTATGATAATTTTATACAATTGAAACTTGCAAAATCGGGATTTGCGAGATAAAATCTTACACCAAGCCAACCGAGACAAAACTATCATAACTAGGAGAACTAATTAGCAACGTTACGGGATATCCTAATTAGTCTGGAATTTAAACACCTACAATTTAACACAAATATTTCGAAATTTATCCTCACTAGTTTGGTGTAATTTTCTCTTAAACTCATGTTACATCTACCTGCGTTATCTTAGAAATATACACATTATATGGGTCGTTGTCAAAATTTGCGCAGGTAAACGGGTCCCTCAACATTTTTTTATATTTTATTATAAATAAAGTCAGAACTTCCTAACAAATTATACATTAATACAAATTATATCGTATTATTAAACATTCATTAATGAAATAAAAACTCAGCTTAGATATTTTATTATTTTTTTTAAAGTAACATTGTGGTCATTTCTGGTAACAGAATGGTTTTCCTTCCAAACTGTACCTGTCCCATGTAGTATTCCGTTATACTAAAGTCAAGTAACTGCATTTTCTAGTATAGTAACCTACTTAAAATAAATTATTATCGTCAACGGAGTATTATAAATATTTTAAAAATATGTTTCAAAACCAGTGAGCATAAAAATTTAATTTTAAAACGATTTTCTATACTTTGTCCCAAGTATGGTCTGGAATCGACTGTACCACTATTTTACTAACTAATTTGTAACTCAAAATGTAAATGGCGCTATTTACTACATGTTTTTATATTGGGCGGGATATCTGCATTCATCGTGGTAGTTCGGCAGATGAAGGGGAAGGGTAGGTCGCTTGACAGTCGACCGCGAGGTGTTGAAGGAGCTGCGTGTTTTTATTGCTCGTCCACTTTGTTACCTACCTGTTCACGTAAGTAAATGAATTTTTTTATCATTATTTTATGTTCAGTGTGTTGTCTAAGGGGTAAATGTGTGATAGGCGAATGAAATATTTTACTTAACGCTTTATTTTATTATTTATGTGTAATGAAATGTAAAATTTACCACTCTGTTACTACGCAACTCTGTTACTGGCGCCCTTAAATTCTTTAATTTTGGCTAAAATTTTATTTTTCAGAGTTCTATTTATTTAATGATCGTTTATCTTAAGCTATAAATGTGTTTGGTACATACAAATAAATTGTGTATAATTATAAATAACCTCAAAATATCATTGTTATAGGATCAACACCGCCAAAAACAGAACTTTTATCTGATATGCACAAAGTTATTCTTTGACTACCAGTTTACCAAAGTTACATGGATTTTTTGAGGCGGCTCATGGTAAAGGTGCAGAAGATGGAATTGGCGATTTTTTAAAAAGGGCTGCTGACCAACTGACACTTTATACTCACTAAAAACCCCTGCGATGACCGTTACCAGCACTGAATTGGAAAGGCTGCACGATCGCTTTTAAACACATATCTATACTGTGAGTCGTTACTGTAATGTCAAAATATTGTACAGAAAATACACGCAATTAATGTCTTCACAGACACACATGTCGGTTAATGGATTTGTCGGGTTCTTAATTAGCATGATAATGTTAATCCATCATTGGTTAATCAATCTAAGAAATTAACAAGCAATTACTTGAAAGTTTTGACATTTATCATATTTATTCGACCACGCTTATATTTTTAGTTATTATGTAGGTTAGAAAATAAGATAGAAAAGCTAAGAACATGTATCATATAAAAGACACTGGCGCGCCGCCAGACACCGGACAAACAGATGATTGCTCACAGAAGTTCGGTGAACTATTGATGGATGCTTGAAATTTGTTCCTTAAAGATATTATGAAGTCCTTTATGGGATACCTAAATGAAAATATTTGCCGCCCCGTATTTGATATATTCAACCGTAGAACCTATTTTGTCACGGCATTCACTTCCTTTTCAATAATACATAAAAAAATATTATAACTTTGTCACTCCACGTAAACTTTAATTATTTCGAATTTCGTACTCCTGCATTAGCAGGATTTTCGTAAAAAGATACCTATATAAAGTTTTCGACCGAACCAAACCAAGAACAAAGTACAATGGTAAGCAATATATCATTATCATTGATTCATCATTCATCTAGTCGATAGTCATTCCCAACTCGTATTGGATAGTTTATTCATTACAATGAAACAATAAAAATAAAGCGACCAAATAAAAATGATTAGCAATATGTCAGTAATTGATAGGCTGCGAGCGATCAACTCTCCGCAGTCGGTTTATGTTGACACGTGTTGTCGCGGCTTTATCATGTTAATGATCTGCATAATGTAGTCGGCCTCTATCACGATCGAAATTATGGGTCTTGCAGTTTGCTTTAAACTGGCCATAAAAGGGACCTTTTTAATTTTAATATCATTTTTAGGGTTCCGTAGTAAAAAACGGACCCCTTATAGTTTCGCCATGTCTGTCTGTCCGCGGCTTTGCTCCGAGACCCTTAATACCAGAAAGCTGTAATTCGGTATGAGTATAAGAATGACGCCGAGAAAGTCGTACAATAAAATCTTAAATTTTTTTTTTCAGGGTGTCTTCCCTATGTGTGAAGAGAGACCAAAAATTTTTTTTCTCATTTATCCCATGTTGTGGGATATCGTTGGACAGGTCTTTTAAAAATATTACAGGTATGGGAAAGCCGTTTTCCCGAACGACAAACTGTTTCCGAAATATTAAGCTTTTAAGTGTCAAATTTTCTTAGAGTCAAGTGTCAACCCCCCCTCTACCCACTAAACTGTTGCTCCTAAAAATTTGCTTAAAAGCTTAATATTTTGGAAACAGTTCCGTTTCCAAAATATTTAATTTCGCCACGCCTATGGTA
>DVVJ01001575.1:0-11091 GCA_018234505.1 Junonia neildi neildi
TTGAATGCCCAATACAACGGTCCAGCTGTTGAAAAACATCTACTCAAGCTCAAGCAAAATGCCTATACAAAACACAGCTTTTACCTCCCACGCTCAATACAACTACCTAATTTACTTTTAATAAATCGTAAGTACCAACTGTCGTATCAACACTGTCATGCTAGTTAAATAAAAGCCTATGATTGGCTACATAAAGAATCGTTACGTTTGTTTTAAAAAAATTGCAAATGTTAAATATACAATTTCCCAATCTAAAAAAGGCACGCTTAAATGAGTAGTTATAAAGCACAGTTCACGGTTATGGACTAGTGAACGTTCGCGCAATAATTAAGTACGCTACACACGGCTGTGTCACATCTGACGGCTGCCTATGTGCCGCATGTGACAATTTGAAAAAAGTCGCGAGCTAAAATTAAAGTCTAGTACCTATTGATGCTTTAACTATAACTGCACTTAATTAAACATTAAGAATTTAAAAGAACCTATATACATTATATAACCTAAAAAAAATGTTTTGCTCTACCAACGAATAATATTATAATATTAGTAATTTAATGACATAGCCAAAATAACCATAAACCCCTTTTTACTTTATTTCTATCATCAATTAGAAAAATGTATGGCTTAAAAAATGATTTACCAAAATTTTAATCAGTCTCAAAAATCTAAACAAAAAATATTCAGAACATCCTTTCGATTTACTGACAGTATTTTATGTTTAGTGCCAAGGTCTGCTCCATTACAGCACATTCAAATATCCAAACACATAAAATGCAGTCTTAAGTAGGTGAACCATAAATATATCAGTTTTGAAGTAAACCTAACAAATAAGAATATTCTCACTAAACAGATTCACTCGAAAATTCTGCATTTATAAACAGCAAAATGTTTTAAACCTATAGTTCTACACCTATTGGAATATGTATACCAATCAATGCGAAGCATAATAAAATATTTTGTTTAGTAAAGTACATAAAACCGTTCAATGTTTCACCTAATTATGGTCCGACCCATACGAGAACCAAAGTAAATATAAAAAGAGTATTAGTTGTCTAAATTATGTAACGGAAACTGTATTAAAATAAATTAATCTCCGCCAAATCCGCTTGTCACCGTCATTTGACGATCTCGTACCAGTTTAAATACAAGTTCATTATATTAAAAACTCGTTTCATATTTTATGAGATCAATCGAGCGTGCTTTGAGTGATTTTAATTCTGAAGTAATTAAGACGGTTGTTATAAAGTTAAATCGAATTGGAATGCGATGAATTCGTATAATTGTTTAAATGTTCGCTGCTATTTAACGCTTAAAACGGGTACGGCTGTTAAACAATTTAAATACGATTTTGTCGTTAAAATTTATGCGAATAAAGTTATTTTGAATTTATTGAATCTTTGTAAGTTAATCTGTCTGCGATATGCATTCGATATGCATAATGTCTTGCATCATGGCCTCGTGGGTTATGTTACCCTAGTAGTATCTAACATTACCTAATGCAAATAATAACACACATATTACCATAAAAAGGCTGATCGTATTTAAAACGATATACTCTTTACGTATAACTGTTTTTATTTTTATTTAACTAGAGTCAATACTAACACCAAGCCAAAAGCTTATTACACGCAACGAATAAAATAACCACTTCCTCCCAAGCCTCCAAACGAGACGATAAAACACTCATCATGCGCTTTGCAAGCGTAACTAGAGCTCAAACAAATTGCCATCATAATACAGGAACGTGCATAAATAATGACGTATACATAACCGTTGTTAGTAAATTGCTCCTCGGGCATAGAAATGTCCAGTCGCGGCATCGAACCTGTCACATGAATCACTATCGGGGCAAGATGTATGCCCGAGTGGGTGTCGGCTCCTTCCACGTGGCTAGATAATTCTGTTTGGCCTCCTATATATCACTATTGACCACCCACGGACATTTAAGAGCCTAATCGACAATCTAGATAGGATTTAGCAAAACATTTTGAACTATTTACATGAATTTATAAAACAGTTTATTACGCTCCTAATATAAATATTTGTGAACGATTGAGTGTGAAATTTAGAGATTCTGTCACGAAGAAGATCTCTACGAAAACTTGCATCGAATTTGGGTTGAGCTGAAGCGTGAAATATAAAGCAGCAAGCTCTGTTGACTTATCGAACATTTTGATTAAAGGGCACAAAAATCTATGCATGTGTAAAGTCAGGTGTCTATGCATTTATAACCATCTGGAATGTATTTAATGCGTGTTTGCATATTTGACATGATACCTCTAACATTTTACATGGAGCGTTTTGGACAGATGAATAAAATGAAAACTAATTAGAATTCTCTTTTTTACTAATATGACCTATACATAATGTTCAAAGAAAGATAAAAAGAAGCGTATTACTTTAAAAAGCGTTTAGCACTTCTATCAGTTGAGATACCAGCCAAATGTACAGAGTTACAGACTTTATTAAGACAAATAATAAAATTCCTAGCTTAATATCAACATTTTATAGAAAAATAGTAAAATTAAAAAATAGTAGCTACACCTTATAAATCGACTTCTGATATTTCCATTACATGGGTGCAGCGCTTACATATCACTGCAAAGAAACGTACTAAAATGTTCGCGTCACCAGATAAATTGGTTCGCTCCAATTTTTTGCCGCCGCTACTTCACTCGAATGACTTCTGACTAGATTTATTTTTACAATCATATGCCAATGGCCAGATTGGGATAAAATTCGTAGCTCTGTTTTGTTTACCTAGAATCTGAGCTCTTCGAAATACAATTTTTCACTATATTTTTGCTCGTGGGACAGTCGAGTACAAGCGTGTATTGGCTGTATTCAATTTGTGTATATTCTGGTGCAAATGTTTAGTCTCGTTTAAAAAATTCTTTTTCCCGTAGTGACATAATTAAAACGATCAATGAAAGGAATACAGAAGACCTATCACGAATAATTCAACGAATCAATACTGTTCAGTATTTATCAAGTTTCACATTAAATCACGAAGCAGCGATATTTTTTATTTATTTTTCAAAGTAATTATAAGTTTTCACCGCACACATATAAGCTTGGTTTGTACAGACAAGAATGTCGCTGGGCGAGGCTGCGGCGCTCATAAATATGGAGTTGATGATTAAAAGGCATACTCTTGAAGTTTTTCTGCTACCTCCTAGCGACCTAGCCTATCCTTTGAAAGCGGCACAAGCATGCGCGTGCGTG
The DNA here is from genome assembly GCA_018234505.1 of Junonia neildi neildi. Taxonomy (NCBI): domain Eukaryota; kingdom Metazoa; phylum Arthropoda; class Insecta; order Lepidoptera; family Nymphalidae; genus Junonia; species Junonia neildi. The sequence continues at coordinate 3,226 of DVVJ01001575.1, forward strand.
CGTATAAAACAATTTATCTACTTGGAGCCGAGGGATTCAACTGGTGTCGTGTAAAAAATTGCATTGGCAGTTGTCGTCTGATTTATTCCGACATTGAAAACGAATGGACGAATGTAAAATTCAATCACTTGCTATCTTTTCTAGCTAACCGGCCGCGATAGCTGGTGAAGTGAATAGAATACTAATGAATTCACAGAAGTAAATATTTTCATTTTCTTTTCATCTCTTCATAAAAACTGTTGATGTTCTTATTAAAAGTTATCGGAATACAGTACAAGCTTACTTTGAAGTCTTTGCAAGAAGGATACAGAAAGTTAATGTTTTTTTTTACAATTTTGCCAAAGACAATGTACCTATCAGAAGTGACACATAATACATAATTTTTTGCAGCTTTCATTCATACGCATATAACTTTTCCCTTACACCATAGTCCTAATGGCACCCTTTATCACTGATCATTGGTTCAAGCGGCGAGGTGGGCGTGTTATGAAGACACTAGCTCGTTTATATCTGCACTGAAATTACTAGATTATTACGAACGTTTGAACCATCAGTCGTTAAGTTAATCACCTGTAATGAAACCGATGTTTAAATAGACCGAGCTAGTAACCATAATTGTAAGTAGTATAAGATTTACACAGTATTATATAATTGTAAGGATAACGCGGATGTTTTCAAACAACTTCAATTTTTCAATTTTTAATAAAGAAGTATGTACATATATAAAATATTGATTTTGTAGCTACGCTAAATTGTGAATCAAAATAGTCATAAAATGTTGGACAGGATAACAGTTGGTTAGTTTTTGTTGTTTCAATCCAAGCGAATGCCGAAATAGAACAATAATTAAACCTAGTGAATATTAAATAAAGCTGTAAATATCCTCTTCTTTCAGTATCGTAACCGCATTTTATTACTAATGAATTCTCTCTGATTTGGTCCCATCAAATAAATCAATAGAATTTTCAATCAATAGAAATAGTAGTTTCGTTTAATATCTTCAGCGACATTCTTTAGACGAAGACAGATAGCTGTAATGGCATCAATCGGCGCTGAAATGAAAAGAGACATTCCGATTCATCATATCAGGGTGATCCCCTGAGGCACATGCCAAAGAACATGTTTAAATGTAGATATAGAACTGGCATTTCATTAAAATATGGCTAATGAAGTATACTTTTTGTAATTAAGTCGGTGTCGTCTCAGATTTTTAAAACTATTACGAGAATTTTTGATTGGAGTATCTGAAAAAAGCCGCGAGGATACCTATTCTAATCTTTTAAAAAGCATATAATGATGTAATTATATTTGATAATGACTTAAACTTCGACTTGAAGTAATTTTAATACATAATAGGATAAAATAGACAATGGACAACTCTGGGAAGCACTACTTATTACATTTGCTTGTTAGATAACACAACAAAAGGTTTAGATATAAACCTACATAAATTGTAACGAGTTATGTATCGAGTTACATCATATTCGTTAGGTATACCCGAAGGCTAGGAAGTAATCTACGCTCAAGTACCACAATACAAGGAGCCTGTCAATAGTCATCCAATCAACACTTTAAGAACCATAGTATTATTGATTGTACTATCTCTAAAAAGACGTTATGGAAATGTGTTCTTTGTTCTTTAGATGTGTTCTTTTCATAGAACCTACTTAGCTACATCACTATCTCTAATATTGCCTGATACAATCAGCAAAAATTAAGCTTATTATCTCTATAGTTACATAGATACTTGTGCAATACTATGTTTGCAAAATCTCATGTTCGTATAAAGACGAGATAAGACAATGAAAATCGATGCGTGTATTGTGATAGAAATCCTTGGCAGTTAAATAAGTTGTTATTTAAATTATGAAGTTAACGTTGCCTTATCTTCATACAATGATTGTTTTACAACAGCGCCTATTGTCTTCGTATTTACATATCATTATTTTAACACGGTTTACCATTGAATGGATTTATTTCTTACTGGCATTTAATTGCTTCAGGCAAATCTTTTATGAATAATTTATTAAGGGAAATAGCTTAACAGTTTTATTTCCATAATATGCCAAGCACCGTTACGATAAGCGATATCTAGTCTACTGTCTAAGCGATTTAAGCTACGTTACGTTACCAACCACAATAATAATTATATTCTATGAAATACGTATTTGATTTTATTTTAAAATGAAAACTAGTTAAAGATACAGTAAACAAAAATTTACAGCACACAAAAGGTTAATTAATAAATAGAACAAATATTTGTTACTTAAGTGAATTCACAAGTTAGATTAGAAGAAAAATAATCAGCAATAATTAGTCTTTAACTAATACTTTTTAAATTAAAAAAATGATGATGAAGAACTCCACATCAAAATAAATACTGTAGGTATTAAGTAGTTACACTTAAATGCGTTAAAGTTCTACATTCTCACAATCATATTGACACGTTAACACCTTGAGGATGTAATACAAATGGAACTAGGAGTTAATAATATCAAAGCGAGTAACTCAATAAGCTCTGGTAGGTATCATGTGTAACACTCACTAAGTTCACTCGATGCGATCTTTGCAATCGAGACGAATGCGCCAGCCTTTGAAGACATGAATGCCTAATGTATGAGCGAAAGCGATAAGTACAAGTCTAGGATGACTAATCGTTTTTAATGAAACAGTTTCCGAAGAGTCTATTGTAAAGTCGATTAAAAATATATTCAGTATTTATTTTAAATTATCTTTATTATTCGACAAGCTCCGGTAGGTATCATGTAGTACCGACTTACTAAGTTCACTCGATACGAACTTTGCAATCAAGGCGAGACTTTGCAGACATGAATCCCTAATGTATAAGCGGCAGCGACAAGCACTAGTCTATGGGGTTTTTATTGTTTTTAATGAAACAGTCTAGGAAGAATTCATTTTCCTTTTATACAATGGAAAAATATATATATATATGTATTTATTCAAAATAATCTTTATCATTCGCAAATGAAATAGCCGGTCTAACAGTTGTATTATAGGTAATTTGTGAATCAAACAAATTTTACCGAACAAATCCAGCAAATCTTTTTAGTCGGCAATAGTTATAATTTGAGGAGTACGTATTTGTGTTTAAAGAAAAAATATTTAAGCATTATTTGGTGTACGTTTGTAATCAATTATTATGATTGTTTTAATAATTAATTACACTCTTAATTAACGATCTATTGTTTAATCATTCGAGACTAATCAGTATATACAAACCTATAGATTATAATATGAAAGTATACTCACGAAACAATTCGAAATTTTTATATGTCAGAGCTCATCTCAGCCTTGACACAAGAGTTATGCAGCTGGCAACCTTACCTTATTAAATATACGTCAGACTTATCTCACAAAGCACTGCCTAAGCTTCGTTAAGTGATCATTAAACAGTAAATAACCCAACAAAGGGGAATCTAGTCCGAATAATTAATAATGTAATTAGTGCATTGGGTCGAATACCTAATTTCATAAAGTACGTTCTCAGTACTCTAGATCGTGATTTACGTTTGATACAAAACGATGTTGTGTCAAAACGTTAATTGGTTTTCTTTGCCAAGTTGATTGTAAATTATGTGCTTGAATTAACTATACTACCTTTAAATATATACTAACTGTTCCTCACTATATTTACCTGCGTTAAGTTTTAATACTAACTAGATCGTTGGGCACAAATGGTTACAGCGACTATAAGTTGTAACGTGATATTTTATAGTTTTATTTATATTTACTATATTACAACATTATATATACAATCTATTATACATTTTTAGTTCAGAATATAAACGAAAATGTGTAAAGTTCATGAGTATAAAAATACTTAGCATTGCCAATAAATAGCGTAATAAATTATTTTATCTTTCTCCGTAATGGCGACATTATTTTCCACATAAACTTCTTACCTTGACTATTCACGTGGAGGCATAAGGCCTTGCATTGAAATTCTAAAGGTAAGGCAATTTACAAACGTATGAAACGTTTAATGACGTCTGCAGTTTTAACATTACTTTGCCTCGAAAATTCGCTTATTTGAATATTCAGTTTAAAACTGCATTCAAAGAACGGTAATTAAAGATTTCTGTAAACATTCTAATCGTGTTCTTAGTCCAAATGATTAACGTAGGGGAAAGTGGGGGAAACGCGAACACCTAAGGAAACACTTAAATAAAACCGTGAAATTTGATTACAGGGTTACTTTTTCTTTTTAATTATAAAGTTTAGTTATCTGACAAACAGATTCACTAATCATCATTTATATTTCTTTAATAAAATGCAACATTATGAATGTAAAACAAAACCCTTAGTGTTCGGCTTTACCCGACGTTGGTCGGGTAAAACCGAACACCAAGTGGGGTAATTACGAACTAACATTATTGACTACAGAAATCACATTTTGACCTAAAATACAAAATCTTTATTTTCCTTTACTCCTTTTTTCTTTTGTAGGTATTTTGACTAAAAACTTAGGTAAATTACTAAAATTTTTTATACTGTTAAAAGTTTTTAATACTCTTTTAATAACTTTTTTCGGTAGTATCTTCTGATGACAATACAGTTTTTTTTTAATTTGGGTTCTTGTTTTGGATTTTTTTTTCGATTTGTTTCTTTAAGCTTCAGCAGATCTTTTGTATTCCTTTTCCTTTTACTGTAATTGCATTTTCATATCTCTGGGAAAATTTATTTAATCTATCTTTTAGGATTTCATCTATCTCTGTCTGTCTCTCTTATACGGCGCAACTGCAGCGGTTAAAAGACATTTTAAACAATTCGCCATTGTCGTTTTGTATAGGCTGTCTCAAATTGTTTTTCTCAGTCTCGATAAGGTTAAAATATGTCCAATTCAAGGGTTGCAATCCGTATGCATTATGTGGTGTAGAGTTAGCATTATTATATGATCGCTGCAGAGTGAGAATGCACTAAGATCTGAAATAATACTAAAAAAGGGGGTAAAGCCGAACGTTCGAGATTGCCCCACATGGAGTGTTCGTCTTTACCCCGCGGGATCGAAAATAATAAACTAGCAAATACAGATTGGGTTATTATTCTTTTGAGAATAGTGTCATTATTATTTACGTGATAAATATGTACTTATTCTATTATATAACAGCTAATCTACAAATTGTACATAGAAATAAAATAACACGAACTTAAATTTACCAAAAAATTGTATCAAAAACATACAAAATATTTAAATTGGCATACCTTGATAGGTACGTACGTCTGCATTTCCAATGTTGTTGTCTGGCAGTGGTGGTGGCGTCATCTCCGCAATGTCAAAAAGCAAATTATGAATATCTCTTTCTAACATACCGAAACCTTTGAATTTGGCATTACCCCGCGTTCGTGTTTCCCCCACTTTCCCCTACTCGTATATTACCAGACGTTTTCTATTGCATCAACAGGACTTATGGCCAATTAAAATGTATTCTAATAAAATTATTATATATTATATTAAAATTAAAATATATTCTAATTAGCTATTATTGTACCTGTAAAAATATACGACTACATACACACGTACCTACATATTATGTAAAAAACATTTATTAGGAAAAGATCATTTTATATCTTGGTTAAACATCATGCCCAAATTGAAAGTTACCAAAAAACCTACAAAAAATGTAGTCTACATAAATTAATCCTCGCACAGTTAACGCATAGTACAGTCATGCGATAAACAAAAGTTAGTTCAGCATTTCGCCCGCGCTGTATCATTTCGCGGAGGCGGGGGCACCTAAACCAGTTCCATACAAACGCCGGAAGCCTTTCCCTCGCCATAGCTATGTATCCCCATTGTGGCCCTACTGATATGTAAAAAGTGAAACGTCTACGAGTTCGTTGCACAATACGGGGCCCCGGCGTCTGCGGAATACGAAAACCGGTCAATTGCCAGCCGATGTACGTTTTAATTCTCCTGTTGTTGGGTCGACACTAATATTGTTGAGTTTGGATGTATAGAGGATTTGAGATCATAGATTATTCGTGATCCGATTATGAAAATTCCTTCTTGTAGAAAGCTGTGACGTTACTGTCAGCAGTTACGTAGTATGTTTGTATGTGAATGCTATGGAGCTATTGGTGAGGGATCTTTATACCGCTAATTATTATAAAATTAAAACAGACGATTTCTGTAAGTATATCTGATTATATCTAGTCATAAAATAAAAGTATTGTAACAAGTATAAGCATTCATACAATAAATAATTATAATTTGCTTTTAGATACAGTACTCCAGTTTATACAACACATCAAAGTACAAGAGGAATTCTAATGCATAGGATAGGCTATACAATGACGGTAATTTGAAATTGTAATGCATTTAGTGCTCAAAGATGCATTCTTCATAGAATGTAACCGTTTTGTTCCGCTTTTATATTGATAATTTGATAGGTATTGAATTCATAAAGCGAATTCGATATTTTTAATTAATACGTAACTTATTTATAGAACAAAATTAACTTTATAGGAATTTCTATTACGTACCTATTTTTAATTCAAGAAACTTTAATAGACAAAATACCTAAACATAAACAAGTCTTCTTTTCAAACTATCATAATTTAATTCCCAATGAAAATGAAGAAAAGAAGTTTTAAAAATAAAATTTCAACCAAAACAATAAAGCAAGTTATCTAGACCGATGACGTTTTACAAAGTATGATATATCAAGTCATAGGATCCCCACTAATAAGTCCAACCAGATCAAACAAGAAAATGTGCCTAATTAAAAGTCACTAAACAACATGAGTCACAAACTAAGGTTTAATGCTCCAGTCTTAGAGTAGGTGATCAGACCGTAATGGCAACTGCGTTGTGCAAGCGCCCACGTATTCAAATAAATATGCGGCCAATAACTTTCGTATTGAAACTAAATCGTCTAGTCACGACCAAACAAATCATTCCTTGGCGCGTCGCTACGATATCAGCGTGATGTCATTAACATTCTGTATCATTTGTTGTTTGAATTGTTTAGACTGCTTAACTCGGCTGTAATTTGTGGACTCAATAGCCGGCAAGATTGCATTCCCTGTGTAGCGGCTTTTTGTGATAAATGCGTTCCAGCTCCAATTGCTGTTTCACTGTTTAAGCTGGTGAATAGTTAGTTGAGGTCTGTATATACTTATTTAGTGTGATCTTTGAACGTTACATTGATTAAAATTGCATTCCCTGTGTGTAGCGGCTTTTTGTGTTAAATGCGTTCCAGCTCGAATTGCTGGTTCACTGTTTAAGCTGGTGCACAGTTAGTAGAGTTCTGTATATACTTATTTAGGATCTTAAGCTGTTTCATTGATTACGTGAAAAAATTTCCTGTACTAAAGTTTACAGACATAAAAGTAGATTGCAGTGTTTATTTTATTGTTCTTCGTCTGCTTTCTAGTTGTCATTATTATTAAGTCGTATGACTAATTTAAGAAGTATACCTACATAGTTACACAAACAAAATATTGCTTGTCAATCAAAAATATAATGTTTTTAAACTGTATACCTATTTATTACTCAGTGTGCTACCTTATTTTTTTTAGTTATTTACATTTAGACTAAAAAGGCTAGATTGCAATCAGTTAATCTTGTAAAGCAATGTGTGTCGTTTAGTGCGAGCAGAATTTAAAACGGTTAAGCAAAGCTAATCATACTAATTAGATTTCCTTATTTGATTCACACACGTACTATATATAGCTAGCTTAACTAGCGATATAAAAATAATAGTAAAGCTATATAAAGAAACACAATTTTATTAAACTTAAATATCAAATCAAAAATTCGCGGCAAAGCGGGATTTGAACCCGCACCTTCTGCCTTGCCGGGGCAGGTGCTCTAGCCAGTTGAGCTATGGGCCGCTCCGCACG
>DVVJ01001576.1:0-11090 GCA_018234505.1 Junonia neildi neildi
GGAATTCACTTTGACAATATTTTGACAGTGTGCGGTCTGCGGGATTTAGATTCATCCAAAACACCCAAAATGTTTTATTTTATTTTTATTTCGTCTCCTACGTTCACCGTGGTCTATTTATTAACGATTCAAGAATTTGTTTTACATTTAATATTGTATTTTTGTTAAAATGGCATAGTTAAGCCGCAACATTATTTGCTGATTTAACCGTTAATTACAAAGATATGGTATTTATTTCATGATATCTAAACCTAAAAATATACAGTTCCAGCAGCTTATTTGGAAAAATATTTTTTTCTTTCTTTCTAAATGTATTGTATTGGGGTGGGTACATTAGGTAGGTAGCTACGGTAGGTACGTTAGATAGGCTAGTTAGGTATTTCAGATGTATTCCAAAGGTTTCCGAATTATAAGTGCATAGCTGCATAAGCAAATTGACAATCGTTCAAAAGTTCTATTTTTAAATGCAAAATGAATAAAAGTACATATTTTAATAAAATGTCCAGCAGTGGACGAATACTGGCTGATGGTAAATATATTATTGCATAGATCTCCACAATCGCATATTTTAAGCAGCGTGCATAAAACGAAAACAAATTTAAAAAATACATGATGTAATTTAATATAAATATTTATTAATTTGCCCGATTGACTATCCGAGATGGATCGATCATTAACTAACGTACTTGCAGGCTGTACAAGGCGAGAGAAACTGGCGCCACCCGACCATCTAAGGAGTGCAACTGTACAACCGGACAGCCTATTTAGAAATAATCGGCCTGTATTTTCGACTCGACTTGCAACTTATACTACTGCTTGCTACGTGATAGATCCGAATGTTCACAGCTTCGATAATATTTCCGAGCTAGATTGCTAGATACTTTATACACATTTATATACCCACTCATGTTTGCGCTGATGCGCGTACTTTTAAATCTGCGTGTTAGTCACTTTTAAAACAAAACATCTACAACTATATAACGTCTAGCTACCTACTTGTGATTGTGTAAATAAATTATTGTTTAAATATGTTTTGTAATACAATAACAACACCATTACCTTGTTTATAAACAATCGTAGAATCTCAAGTAAACGTTTTCATTAGCATTCTGTGTTTTCCAAAACACACAGGCAATTTGTTTTAAAATACTTAGGTCTTGTGAAAGGGATAAATTAATTCTAATCGTCATTTGCATTTAGAAACACTGGATTTCAACATTATTACAATAGACAAGTTGAAAATCAATTAGATATACATGACCCTATTGCACATGCTTAGGTCAATCGCACGTTCATTATAATCCAATCACTCCTAGGTTTATATAGCTTATGTCTACTTGTATGTTACTCTGTACCTACTTTTAATAGAGATAATCTTTAATCATAGTATCCGACATTAACAAAGCTCATACATCTCGTAGAGAGATAGTAATGATAGTAGCCCATGGATCGGCAGACAGCGGGACGGCAGGTCGTTATAACGTCCTTATTAATTCTTCGAGCTGCGATTATTAAAGCATTAGCTTCAATAAAAGAAATGAAACAATTAAATTCCAATACGAAAATTAGTTAACAATATTAAAATAAGGTACTTAAATGTGTGTTATTTATAAGTTATAACAAATTAAATACTCGTAATAATTTGATTGATGAAATTAATAGTTCTTAAGACATTATTCACAACGCGGCTTTAGAGATCGTGTAATTTTGTAGGAGTCATTTTTATTGGTGCTTGTCTTCATACAGTTTGTTTATTTATAATATTTTACTAAACACCAACAGGGTAGGTACTTCAACCAAGGTACTAAGTGCAAACCACACTCTCAAGCAGTAAGGATATGAAAGTCACACTAGCATTTATCCATAACACGTTTCGCGAGCGATTGAGACGAGTGCTCGGATCCATTACGCGCCGCATGAACATACAATTTCACGGCACACAGTTATTGCAATTAATACATATGTAACAAGGGCGATAATCGCTTAACAGCATTCGATAGGAGTGCTCGTTGAAACTTTCCAACGATGGGTAATCTGCAAAATTGACATTGGGCGCCAAAAGGGGCTCTGTGAATGATTTTAAGTGTGCCGTTTGGAGAGAAGTGGAGACGGATAAATATTTATTGAGCCTGGATGGTTACTGGCATCGCCAGTGTATTTTTTACATTTCATTTAATTGAGGATGACTGCGCAATAAAATTTTCCAAGAATTCATGAATGCAAAAATAAATACGCTAATTAGTTCGTTTGCTTCGTTAGTATTATTATCAGATAAAGTTGCTCATCCTTATCGGCTATGATTGTCTGTGTCATTGTCAAATTAATTGATCTGACAATCTGACGGAAAAGTAAAATATAGGTCGAGATAAATATCTAGAAAAACTGCTAATTTAACATCGTTTATCATCACACTATAGGTATCGTATTCACCATTCTATGCCATAATAGCCATTCTGAGCATCCTGAGATCATTCATGCACCCGATTGCTTTATTGTGAACACTTCCGTTTATTACGTAGCGACCAACTGGTCGGCTCGCGGACGGAAATGAATGAAATGAATTGAATTTATTACACTTTTTGACTTTACGTAACAAACCTGCGCTCAAATATCGCCGCTGATGTTATATGTTTAACAACGTCCTTATTTCTTGAGTAAAGTTATATTTTATAAAATAATACATTAAATTCTAATTCTTGAAAAACTTTTACTCCGATCTCCGATCCGATCGAAGGTAAACTTGATGATTAAGTTAGTCAACGTGTGGTTAATCGTAATCAATTAAGTTGATAATTTTATCAAAAGCACAATATGCCTGTAATGAATTATTGAATGTAATTTTAGGACTAAGGAACCTTTACAAGCGTCTACCGTGACTTGTCACGACGCGACGGTAAAACATGACGTGGATACGATTGAATTATAATAACTTATTGCTAATTTATGCGTTTGTAAAACAATCTTTGATTACGAGGCCACACCTTTGTAGATTCTGATTACTGTTTAAAATAAATACACTAATCGTATGACCTACACGCCACGTACACACATTACACGCATCTACGCTTACGTTAGGCATTGTAGTGTCTTCTTTACTTAAATCATGACCTACTTATTGCAACCGTGAGTCCTCGCTTACATATAAAATACTCTTTAATATATAATTCTATTAACAGCAAGCAAATTACCGTAATCAGTCGAATTCGTCCGTCCATCGTCAATTTTCATTTGATTTTAAAATAAATCCAACATCCCTTTAGGTTTACCTTATTCACAATCAATCTATTAAGACACTGATAAAACTTCTGCCAAAAATCACTTCTTAGCAGGAGTCGGTCAAAAGACACTAAATTAGAATGGGTGTAGCGTAGCCAAACTTACACACAGTTTTAACTTTGTGCAATTCTTGTTTATAATATGTTTATAATATCTAAAATATAACGTACATTTTAGAAGCAGCATTCAATCACGGACGATCTCTAGGTAAAATTCCATTATTAGCATTACCACATCACGATTCCGTACGCGTTCGTATAATTTATTGATGAGTAAATTGCACTATTTACGTTTAAATGTCAAATAGACTTTAATTTGCATTATTTACATAATATTCTTATATTGTTTTTAAAATAATAGCTTATTGCGAATGCAAATACGTATTATGAAAATTCGTGTTAGTTTGGACTTAAAATAAGTTGAAAATATTGAAGTTAAATTAATCGTAACGTACTTAAATAAAATATTAACGTAAATATTATTAATACTATTCAGAATAAAACACTTGTCCGCAAACAATAATGAAGAAGTAGTTTTATAACACTGAGTTCACTGACAAATGAAAAATTATGTTGAAATACCTTTGAAAATGACAAGCTAAGGTCAAAAACGGTAACGTACACTTATTAAATAGATCAATCAACAGTTGCATTTGGTTCACCATGAAAAGCAACATTAATCCGAGAATTTTTCCAAAGTAAATAAAATGTTAATATCGATCTTTGATGGAATACCTAGCGAACATTCCGACGAGAAAATGATTCATGGATTACGATTCTTGCCTTAATTACGTAAACGTATATCGTATGATCGTTTTAAACATAAACATTATAAGTTTTCCGCTACGCAATTCCGCTGGAGACTAGGTATTTTTAAAAATAAATAATATATATTTCACGAAGTATTTATTTATAAATCACGTAAGCTACAAATATTGTTTGACTCAATAATTGACGCCGTAGTCACTGAGCTAAAGGTCGATTCACAATGTGTGTGTCACAAACATATGATTATTAGTATGTAGGTCTACCGATGTAGGTAGGATAAATAAAAAAAATACTTCTCACTGACCCATCACAAATTTTAAAAAGCTATAATACTTACAGGCGTAAGAATTTTGAACAGGATATAATACTTAGAGTTTATTAGGATATCAATATAAAAGTTATATTTTTGTAACTCAAAAAACAAAAAAACAAAACAATTGCTTAATACTTATTGCCACAAATTTTGGTAATAATTATAAAACAATTGTTTTAGTTTATTAATCGACAACAATTGTATACTTAACGCCAAAACTATTAAAGTGAAGGGATAAATACTGCGGTAAAGCGTTCCACAGTTAGTAAGTGTGATAGGCTTTACCGCAGTAAAAAATATCGATAGTACGTACAGTAACCTGAAATGCCCTGTGTAAAACTGTGTTTCGTGCTCAGATGATTATGGGCCATCTTTACTAAGTTTGAGTGACCTAGTTTTTTATAAAAATAACGGACTCACAAGCAGACGATCAACTTGATCTGAAGGTACCACCTATGGTCAAAAACGTTCTCTGATCCAAAAATCAGTGCAAAATACGTGTTACCGACTTAAAAGATGAAGAGCATAGGAACCCAGAGAACTAGAGAAGGGATAAAGTAGTATGCTTCTGACACTATCTCTAATACGCATCTGTACTAAGTTTTTAGTTATTTTACATAGATTTTCTGTATAACTGTGGCATACCCCCAATCGAATAAGCTATAAACAGGCTGTAGTCTTAGAGGCTGTAGTCTTAGAGTTACTAGTTTACTACTAAATGTTCGGAATTTTCGTTTAAAATTACTATTTTTCAGAGAAAAGCATTTGCCAGAAAAGCTGGAGTTTTTAGTCAATCCAGCTATTCTGGTCTTTTAAATGCTACCGAAATTAAGGGATAAAGGTATATCAAGTAATATATAGGAAGTTTTGTGGAAAAGATGCGAGTGTCTATATGGATCTATAGGTATTTGTTTTAAGACGATAATAAAACGGTATGTATCTAGCTGTGTACATAACGCTTACATATGTCTTACACCTGACTGATAACGGCTATCTCTGCAATCTTAAATTGCATCTCTACTCGTATAAATCATCAAGGACATTTACAAAAACTACTTCTAGTTCTAGGCGTATTTAATACGTTAATTTATTAACTATCTTATGTTTATTATTAATAGAAAAACTTTATAGTGCAGGAATTTATAGGAAGATTAATTAGAAAGACATAAATTAAGTAACGCGTTAAAACTAAATATAAAATGATTAATAGACACATAAAATACAATTTTGCAGAAATTTATTGTCAGATTTAGAGTTACAAAATTTAACTCGAAAGGATTACATACATTAGGAAAAATACTTTTAACCCAACATGACACTTCTAAACCTAAAGACCTACAGACTTATAATTTTATATACGGGCACTTGTTCCTTTTGTGATGTTAGGATCAGCACAAAACGGGTTTTACAAAAATCGACTGCGGGTTGTTCAATTTAACCCATACGAAGTCGGGCCGCTAACTAGTGAAAAGGAAAGTTTTAAAATATCTTTTTTTATTATTTGTACAATTAGTTATTAAAATTTAAAACCCACGATTTTAATCCATAACGATTAATTTACTTTTATGGATGCTTAATGGATAAAATATTGTTTGTATGATGTATTGTATTGTACATATATGATGTACATACCTACGTGATTATTATACACATCGTGTATCGTCTATTATTTATTGATGCAATATAAATGGCATATCAATACTTAACACATAAAATAGCGATTTTGACGTTCTATGATAGTTTTCCTTGAAGCAGCACGGCTCAAAGACAGCGGAGAGCGGATGCACGTGCGTCGGGGCAATCGAGTAGCGTGCTGAAGCGCGGCTTGCACTTCCGACTCACATTCATTGCCGCGCCATTCATACAACTGCGTCATTCATTTAATTCAAGTTCATAACAAGCCGGCGACCGTACGTGGGAGGAGCTCCGTAATTCACCCGAAGAACCCGCTCCCCCGTAATTGTATCTTATCGAAAACTTTTATTATCGATTAAGATAAACGCCATCATATCCAAGACTTTAAAGCTGATCACGAAAAACATAAAATAAATCCGATCGGTCGACTTGCGGCGTCGCATCGTTTCTCGGTATTAGCGACGAAGCTATTCAAATTGTCTGAGGTGTGTTATAATTCACCGGTCCTTAAAAGTTAATTTCTAATTAAATGGGTCCCGCACCCTCCCCGACGGTCGCACAAGCCGGACGGGTTACACGGACAGTTACAAAATGGTCAAAATTAAAAGTCGAGTAACGCAGGGCGCGCGGGCGGCGGCCGTGGCGCCGAGATGGTATCGCGCGGGCGTAACGTCCCACCGTGCCACACTTTTCTAACTTTTTGGTATCTCGGGTCGCGCGGGGGCGTATTGTGTGCAATTGTAGCACGCGAGGGCACCTCCGGCCGACGACCCGCCCGTCTCGCGCCGCATAATCCGACAGCGTTATGGTCAGCCCGGCGCCTTTGTTGGCTACCGGCTTAATTAGAACCGTGGGTGGCGTATGACACGCCAGGATCTGATCATAAAGGCGCTAAAAATTCTACCTGCCCGAATCTGCGCCGACAACATTCCTATCTCGCGTTTTCAAAATTAATGCCCATTGTCCGAATCTAAAAGGCGGCATGTGATTACGCATACTGATATCGACCCGACCGACCCTGTCGATGTGAATAGGACTTCTCGTAGAGGATAAATGTTATAACTAATCTCTGAAGTACTGATTATTTATTTTAGTTAATAACGTCGAGGCGAGTTTAATTGAGACGTATGCACTCAAATTCTTTGACCTCGATTAATTTCGTGGAAGCGAGTTCGTTGTGCGTTAATTAAGTGCGTTAATATTTGGTGAGAGTTCGCTAGTCGGTAACCAAACAAAAGTAATTTTTATTAGAATCTACAACAGTTTTGCGTTTTTAATGTTTTTTTTTATTACATCATTCATATAATCAGCCTACTACGTAGCGTCGATGAGGACAGTTGCTGTTATGTTTACTATTACTAGTATACTATTTATTTAACCCATACGGTTGATGTATAGGTAATGACTATAGTTGAGTGAGGATAAAAAATTAGAGTAAAAGTAAGTTTTTAACACAAAATTTTAATTTAAAACCTAGAACGCCTTATTTGGGCTCTACCATTAGGTACGTTGCCGTAAATTGATCTTATCTATTTTTGCTGGCTGTGATTCACTTGTATTTGACGTTAATATGTTAATATATGCCTATAATAAATTTTAATTATTTTATTTATTCAATTTAAAGTTTTCGGTTCACATTTTTCACTTATTTAAAATATTAAATTTTAAATAAGTGAATATAATCTTACTATGTTAATCGTTGTAAACCACTTACTTGTGCAATAAAGAATATATAAAATGTGAACCCTTACCTAGCATTTAAATAGATTACGAAGTTATATATTATAGGTATCATTTCGGCATTTAAGATTAACTTGGCAATAATTTACTTATTTTAAAGTTTTCATATAGCGTTAATAGTAATATCAATAATGGGCTCCTTGGTCCAATATGCTAATTGTTACATTATAATCATAAAGTAATTGATAATATACGAAGTAACGTTATATAAATACAACAGGTGTAAGTATTATCTAAGATATCTATATATTTTGCTAAATTATTAAGTTACAATTTTGATGGTAAATATAGCTATATATTGATTATAGATAAAACCATGAGAGTACTGTATATAGACTCACTACAATTTTTAAATACCAAGAAAATATTTGTTAAGATAAAATAGTATAACTGGTATAGCACAGTCATGATACGCATACAAATACGTCACAAATCTGGAGCGAGACGCTAGTACAGAGCGGTTAGTTTTAATTTAAAAAATGCAAATAACCGTTTAGATTTAGCGCAGGACCAGGCTAATTGCACCGAGTGCATTGCACATGACGTGACGTCACTCAACGGATCGTTTGTTACGCGCAAGCTTCGGGGCAATGAACCATACACTGAATTGGACATAAGAGTCCTGCGACAGCCACCGACATAACGCAATCCAACCACGATTTACGACATTACACTTCACGCTTTGCAATACGTCGTATCGTTTTAATCGCGTTTGCCAAAACCCTCTTTACATTCTTAATTTGCTCTGAAATGTGATTTAACTGCTGATGATTTACCCTTCTTAGTATAGCCGGCTGGTTCAAGCAAAATGGTTTTAGACAGATAAAAATAATGTTGTTAGATATTTTTATCATGATAGGTCTACACAAGGTTTTACACTATACTAATTGTCGAGACGCAGAAATAACATCAATTTAATTAAATGAATGTCACAATTATCTTTAATTAAGCAAAAAATGGGAGAACACCGCATTTATATGCATTTACATGCCTTTGTTTATTATTATAATAAACATACCCAACCCAGGTCATTACCGTTTTACCTTTAACAATACATACATATATACTACATGTAGATAAAAAGGCAGAGGCAGTATGAAAATTGCCCGACGCCAACGGAGCCGTACAATGTCACGCAATAATCAGAGACGCGCAACACATTTTCATTCCAAACGCAACGCGCTACACAAACAATCTTGTATAATAAAATGCATAAACATTCCAGAAATCAGGATTATTCTCAAGCGTTCATGTGTGCGACATTACGTATTCACTAGTGACACACTACATTTCCTCCTTCCATATTGGCTCAAAGTTTAACTGTATGTGTTGTATTTATTTAATAAGTCAATCGGAAATTCAAGTAGCGCACTCATTACTCAGTGTACACAATGTTTTCTAGAGCTGATGAGTAATTGTAGATTCGGTAATTATTTTTATTAAAAATTGTCAAAGTCAAATAAAAAACGTCTTGTTACACACACGGACAGCAGTAATTGTAATGTCATATGTTACAACTGACACACTAAATAAACATGTCTACCGCACTGTGTACAAATAATTAAAACCTGGTGACCATTAACGTAACATGATCAGTTGTAGTGTTACGACAATATCTCTTGCGGTTTTCGATGATAGAATAATACAATGTATACTAGAGAAATGAATACAATACCGTCAAACTCTACAAGATTGTCCACCAGTCAAAGCTTTGTCCGAAGCGATATTTTTAAGTTTAAAAATACCGACTTGTTGTAATTATTGATATTATTTCAATTTATTACCATTATTTACCTATCATTTCAGTCAAGATATATATCAGAGGACTTTAAAGACTCAACTATGTACGCAAAATTTCTATTTTTGGCTGCAAAAAAATTTTGCTGAACAGGTATGAACGATCATCGAAAGTGAGCAAACTCGTGAAAAGTCGCATAAAAATTGCCACACCACTAAAATGAACTTTGATGCGATAAATTATTACTTTTTCTATTGCTTTTTTATAGTATTCTTGTAAATAAATATTTCAACGAACGTCAAAAGTGGTAAAAAAAATCAGTCAATCTTGCCAAAGTTAACGGTATGTTTCTGAATGAAATTTAGGAAAAATTGAACATATATATTTATAGTACCTACTATACAAAACTTGCGTCACATTAATAATGTAAGCACATGTAAATATTTTATTAGTATTCGGTACTACTGATACGCTACCGCCTTCGGGTTACAAGATCATTTGATAAAAGCCAATCATTGTGCCAAAAATAATTAATGAACAATGTCTAATTATAGTTCATTATAAATTAAGTCGGTAAATGTCTTGATTTGAATATTTTTTACTAAACTTTACATAAAAGAGTTTGTCCTTATTTTTCGAGATTTTCTTAATTTTTCATGACGCCATAACTGTTTCTTTACTATCAATTTCTTGTTTCGTATTTTTCATTACGACATCTATTATGTAAACAATTACATGTTTATATACAAACTTTTGTCCGTTATTCTGCCCGCGTCGAGGTTGCAAGAAAGCTCAATTTCGGGTAAAAAATATGCAATTAGCTATTTACACTGGATTTTAAACTTTACATTTGCAAAGTTTAATGACTTCATTTCAGTTCATTAGTAACGGCTTGCAAGCGGATCAAACAAGAAAACAAAGTCATATTCATGATTATAATAATATTAATAATATCACGGATTCTATATTTCCCTTATACTTTGATACCTGACAGTAGTACTTGCTTTCGCGCAAAAATAAAGTTTATTTTGTATACTACAGTAATTTATTTATAAAGGTAACTAACATGTAATAGGCAGACGTTAGCTACCTTTATAAGTTAATGTAAGTGGGTGGAAATTGACATTTAATTTTATACACTATACCGCCCACTTACTGAAACTAAAGTCAATCACGAACTTCAAGTGTACGGTAATATCTTAAGAATACTTAGAAATATTACCTATTCTGTGCTCTAATGTTTAAAAAAACACATCTTTGTTTTTGTAATAAAAATACTATAAGCTGTTTTGCCGTTGCGATCTTAAAATTTATCTATTATGTGTTCAAAATTTTTGTGTCATTAAAAATACAATTTAAATGTGATTTTACGTACCATCTGAACAATCTAATACCATGTATATTTTTTAAAATTATACTTTCCAAAACCTTTTTAGATGATAGGTCTATACTTAATTTAAGAGTACTTTTATAAATTTCATTTTTTTTTTCTGAGAAATTCTGTAGCGACATTTTTACGCAGTCAATTAAGATAGACATTACTTATAAATAAAAATAGGTAAAAAAACTTTTTAAGTTAAACGGTTTTATGTTAAACATATGTACATTGCAATGTTTAAGA
>DVVJ01001577.1:0-11088 GCA_018234505.1 Junonia neildi neildi
ACGTAATATTAATAACGTAAAGTTGTAAAGAGAACATCAAAGGAGGAATAAAGCCTCCTTATTTCATTTTAACTATTTTTTTTATTTGAAAATTTTGATCAAACGCCTTACAGATATTAAGGCTAATTTATACATTTTATTAGTATTATAGACAGATGGGTCAAAAAACATTGTATTGATCAGCGCCACCTATTTACCTTTAGAGTAAAATTACACTTTTATTACTTCAAAAACATAAAAATCACATCTCCCCAATTCCAGGCCACGAAACGATATCCGAAGTGGATTTCGCAAAGATCCTGCTTCGCTACACCTACCTAGACACAGACGAATACGACATGTACTTAGACCGGCTGTTGGACAGAGTGAAGGATGAGAGGGGCATCTCCTTCGAGGAGTTCAAGACCTTCTGCCAGTTCCTCAACAACCTGGAGGACTTCACCATTGCTATGAGGATGTATACGCTCGCTGATCATCCCATATCCAAAGGTAGGTACTTGCCATATAGGTTATCACTAGAGACCAGATTAAATGCAACATAAAATGGTCATATGCATGAAGATATGCACGAAAAATACTCGAAATATGCACCAACTATGGCGAAATATGCAAAAAGTATACAAATTCATATAATTTTTAAGAAGAAAATAGCAAAAAAAGGTATAATTACCGATAAAATAAAAGTAGTAATGGCTGAAATATGCATTGTTCACAAAATGTGGCAGAAATATGCAAATGCATATAATCCGGTCTCTAGTTATCACATAAAAAATAACTTTTGTCTATTTGGAGTTGTTTGGAGTTCAAAATGTTGTAACTAGATAAGCAGAGTTACTTTAAATTTTTGTGCTCGGTGGTGAAAGAAAACATTGTCGTAGTAGATTTATTTGATGTTTAAAAAGTAAATTTTATATTTCTATTTTAAATAAAATTAATTTGAATTTAATGAAAAAAATAAGTATTTTTTCTTTAATTTGAATTTAATGAAAAAATAAGTTTATTTTCTAATATATTCCAATTAAGTTATTTATTTTATAGTATAATCAAAAACATAATACATCGAAGACTATAATAAAACAAGGAAAGTGTTAAAATCTTTTTTTTTATTGTTACTATCTGTGTTTTCCTTAAGCATTGATTTATTTTCTATCTTATAAGAAATTTTGAGATTAAATATTACTTTACCCATGCTGCTCTACTAAATTTCGTACTTACAAAACTTGGATTTGTATAATTTTATAATCAAAAAACAGATCAAAGAAAGGTTTTCTCAATCAAAAGATATTCGATGTCAAAGTTAATATTGCGTGACTGCGCGATCTCTTCATATTTCCCGGCACTCTACGGTAACAAAATTTTGCGAGTCCCGGCATCCGAGGGGTTAATTTGGAATACTATACACAAAGATTATATAAAGTAACTATTCACATATTTAGCGTAGACGTAAAACGGAGTTTATACAATTTCACAATGTCCGTCTGTCTACCCACTGCTTATTACAATAAACTGACTAGGTTTTATAGGAGGAAATTCTTTTTTTTTTAATCTTTGGATAGGTGAGAGTTTTTCTCTCAAAACAACATCTACTGTCTGAAGAACCATCGAATTATTATAATTATTAAGAGGATATATTTGTATGTATGTGACCTATAAACTTAAAAACTACTGGACCTATTTTAAAATTCTTTCATCATTGGTGTTACATTATCCAACACTTACATATGCTATGATTTTGGTACATATTCATTTTAAAACCTTTGTTATTTTGTTTTGTCCGTGCGAAGCCAGAGTCTCAGAGCGGATAGTTTCTATTACATAAAGGAAGAGATAATTATTATCTCAAATGTAATTTCTGATGTATCAATAATGGCGACGCAAATACAGATCAATAAATGATGGACACACGCAAATAATTATTAATATGGGAAATAAAAAAAGTCTAAGCGTTTTCAAACTTTATTGATACATATTTTTGTATTAATATAATTCTATATAATTCTTGGAAATTTAACGAAACCCCAACAAAAGTGAGCAACAGGTATCGATTATGTTTTAATTAAACAAATTAAAATTTGCTACACATTCAGTAGAATAAAGCAATAGCTTAATTCGAATATTATCCACCTCAGAAAAAAATACAAAAACAACTGTACAGTCATAAACACCATTATGGATTTAATTTATACCCACTCATAGAAGTTTGTAACCTTCTAACCCTTATAACGAAGAGACACACAAAAAGAATTTGAATATTTGAAGTAATTTAATAAAAATAAATTATAGTTAGATAACTAAAGAACTTACGTCTTCTTTTAATTTTAGCTCATTTTGCACGTAGCATTTATTTATACAAATTATACATTACAAGCGTTAGGAATTTAAAAATCATAATAAACAAATTTCAAGAGACTGTAAACAATTATAGCACGAAGTAAATTTAATTGCCAGGACTGTCTTCATCACTCATTTTTAAAGCAAAACTATTTACATAAACCTACATCATTTATCTAACTTTACGTAAACTAAAACTATGCATGAATGTATCTTTATAGCTCGGGAAAACCGGGAAAATGTTCAAGTAATAAAAATATATATTGGTTTAAATATTCTAAACAAGTCGATCAAATATATGTTTACTATATAATCTTAGTCCGAAATTTAAGATTGACTTATTTCCAAATAGAAACAAACTAATATACCTAAAGTAAGAAGGAATGAATTTAAATTATTATTAATTTATGAAATAATCTGTTAATTATAGACATTTTGATAGTAATGTTTTTTAACTGAATCTATTCCATGTCGATTTTCTATCGTTTTATTTATAACACACCTGCACCACATTTTGTGACAAACATAATATTTAGTAGTGACATTCTTATGCCGTCAAAAAAATTATATAGACAGACTGTGTAAAATTAAATACCAAATGTATAAAATTGATAGTTATGAATGTATATATATGTAACCGAATTTAAAATCGTAATAAATTCAAGACTGTGGTACAAGTGGGTGGGTACGGTGAGGGCGCCCGCGCGGATGTTAGCTCATAGACAACTGTCCCAGCGCCAGTAACCTTTCCACTGCTGCATTCACGTCCCCAAATGTTGCGATAAGGGCTGGAAGCAAATTATTGATTATTACCACTAAAATAAACAATAGGATTATCTATAGGATATAGTCTATTAAGGTATAATAAGAAATGGTGTGATTACTTCAGCTAAATATTGGTCTAATTTATTTTGTTGATAAATACAATAATTACCTTAAGTATTCATACGACATATTCATAAGTATATAAAAAAAACGTAACAAAGCCTGTACATATCCCACTGCTGGGCATAGGTCTCTTTTAGGGAGAAGGTATAGAGCTTAATCCACCACACTGCTCCACTGCGGATTGGTGAATATTCATGTGTCAGAATTTCTTCCGGCACATGCAGGTTTCCTCACGATGTTTTCCTTCACCGCCGAGCTCGAGATGAATTTATACACAAATTTTAGCACCGCTGGATTTTCTTTGGTTAAGATCCACGTATTCGCATCACTAGGCCATCTCGGCTCCTCATTTTATCAATTACATTTTTACAAATTCGAAGGAGTGAATAAATTCGATCCTAACAACCTACTATGAAAATCTATATTCTACCTACACTTGGAATCTCAGTTATTTAACAATTAATTATACAAACACAATACTGCATTATGTATAAACCACAATAAGTGGTATGTACTGATAGCATTATTATTCCGTTTAGATTGTCGCGGAAGTGTGTCAATGTCGACCGATATTCTATAATATATTGTATTATTTATTGTTTATTTATACGGTAAACACATAAACTATTCATGTATAAAATGGCAAACTATATCTAGCTATGCATTAACATTAGAAAGACGGAGGGATCATTTGACCTATTTTGAAATCGAACATTAGATATTTATGCATTTATTTATGTTTATGCTAGTGTGAGGGGTCAAATTAACCTTCGCAGTCTTTCTAGGTAAAAGCATTTTCCCGTCTTTCTAGTGTTAAGAAACCATTTGTAAACATTTGGGTCGTTCGACAGAAAGATACAAAGGAGAAAAAACCTTTTATACCTGTACTAATATTTTCATTTTTAACAAAAATGTTTTTATTTTTGTTTTGTAAATTAAATGATATAAATTACTTTATTTGAAGTGGAGAGTGATACCGTTAATATTTTAACATAATATTACTCATACCTTTTTATATTCATTGATGGCCAAGATGATGAAAACGAGTTCGAACTAAATTGATCTCCTTCGACACAAAACACAAAACTTATATAAATAATAATACAATTCTTGTCACCACTAACACAAAAGCTCCACAACTAACCAAACCAAGAACTGACACACACATAATAATAATTTCTCTCACTTTCACCATTCAATTATTATTATTTACCTAACCACCCCTAAAATCACTCCCCCTTTGCAACTCAACACGGAATGTATAAATCAATACAGGGTTCAAAGATCGATATTGTCTTCCCTTCACATCTGGTCCACCCTCACGAATGGGGACATGCGCAGGCGCAGGGTATGAAACACGTATTGAATTTACTATGACACGCGTCAGGATATAATTTTCTGGTGATTTATTTGACATATTTTATGCTTAACGATTGTAATAAAAGTGAAATGGAGTTAAAATTGTAATTTGTTTGTTTAATAGTTTAGTCGCTGCTGACATTATTAACATAAGGAGCTTAACTGTAACGTAGGTTAAGTCTCGGCTTAAGCTTCATTCATATGTAGGTATAGGTAGTCGAGAGACTTTTTGTTGTAAAAACCATTAGATTGTTTCAGAAAAAAAAAAAACAATACATTTATATATGTAATTAGATACGTCTTGAAGCCCGATTTATTATTTTTAGTTTGATGTGTTTATTTTGAAAATAATGTAACAAAGGTATTAATCGACCTTATACCTTCTTCACCCATAAGTAATATAAAACCTATTGAAGTTTACAAGAACTAAATTTATGATCCAATTTTTTTGAAGAAGCTGTATAATTAATATAACAGTTGTATACAAGCTTTAAAAAGGACAGAAGGAAGACACCGACAAGACGGTACGATTGAAGTTTCCCATTTTAGAGGAAAAAAACCTTTCAAGGATACACTTACTCTATTTATAGTATTCATAGACACAAGGGTTCCGTACCGTGTTTATGGTACGCTATTTCTGTTTAGGGTGAGGGGTGGCTTCCCTTCCCTTCGAAACGTCTCACTTCCGTTGCATGTTTGTCTGTCAAACTTTATTTTCAGTCAAAATAGAAGAAAATTTTAAGGTATGTTTATTATTTGGTTTGATGAAAGAAATAGTGTTTTCGGATATATTTCAGGATTACTTACAGAGTTCAATAGTTCTCTTATTGCAGCAACAAGCTGAAACAAAAATGGAATAATTTGTAAATATCATTAGCAGACTTTTAAACTATACTATTTGACAACAATATTTTAAATAGGTATATGGAAAACGTTGCTTAAAGTTGGCAAATTATAAATAATTTTGTTCATATAAAAGCAAGTATGTATGTAATCAAACCTTTTATAATAAACCACAAAAATAATTGACATATCAGTCACAACATATACAAAACGATTTCATCAAAACACAAATACCTACACAACAAGAACAAATTTTCAACACCTTCTAAAACACAAAAAAAAAACCAAAACAAAAATTTTCGGACGAATCAAATCTTATCACGCCATTGTGCGGCGGATGTGAACACAGCGTGTTTGCTCTCCTTAGATGGATGTCTATCCTAAACGTAATCAGTTAGTGACCCTAGATACTGGGACAGATTAACACCTCTCTAGGCACAGTTTCCGGTCAAAATTATAATCAAAAACAAATAGGAAGTTATGAATTTGTGTGTCTTTGTTTGTTGCTCGATATATTTCTCTGTTTATCCGCCCTTCGTTCATTCGTGTTAGCATGGATGCTAAGAGAAATCCTTCCTCAAGCAGGAGCAGTCTTTTCGCGATCAAAGATATAGCTATTATTAAGATAGACATATGTTATGCATATTATTCAATTGCAATATATTTTAAATTTAATATTTCTGGCTTAGAATTAGAGACTACATGTCTTGAGGATTCTTTGGTGTCGGAGGGAAACTTGCGGGGTCTTGTCATTAGATATTGATACAAGGGAAATATAATTATGTTATTTTCCCTGATTAAAAAACAAAGTATTTACCTACCATAGAATTCCGTAATTTAATGAAAAATGTTTGGTCTTTGTCTTGTAAGTTTTTTAAGTCTATTATAAATATGAAGCTTGTTTTGAAGTTCACTGCACGGTATGAAGTTCATCTCCTGTTTGAGTACTCCTGTACTTACGAGTATATCAACAGTGTCATCAAAGCTTCTGTGCCCATGACTTTTTTATTATCTTTAACATATATTACGCTGTAGGCTGAAAATGACTTTTATTTTCAACTAAAATCGTTACAAAATTTATTTATTTGTCCGCATCGGTAAAAAAATATAGTTTAAATTTGAGCTCAGGTTTACTAAAATCCATTAAGTTTTGCAGTCAAGTACTGGATACTTTTGAGGTCCCTATAAATTAGTTATAACTATAACAGTCTAAACGATAACTTTATCATATAGGAAAATATTATATGTAGTAGTGGAGCCCAAGCGGGGATTTTTACAGTTACTCGAGCGTACTCGTACGTACCATATATGAAAACTTAATGTTGGTGGATTTGCTTCAAGCTGTTCAATTAAGGAAATTCCTCCATGTAAATAATTTTCAGATTATGGGCCAGGACGACAAAGACATCAAGATGAATCCTTTGAATCGAAATCTGACGCGCTGGAGTACTTTTTTTTTTTTTTTTTTTTTTTATAGGTTACCACGTTCCTCTGACATGATCAGAGACCTTGGACATCTTTTGAAATTTTTCAATGGTGAAGGATAGGTTGTCTTTTACGACATTTTGAACCCATTATTATATTTATTTCAATTTGTATGTTGTACTTTATTATAATTTTTATTAATTTTTCCTATTTAATTACTTTCAATATATAGTGTCTATCTACTTTAACAAGTTAATCCATAGTAAGCATTTGTTTATTTATTTAAAATCTTTATGTATAATCACTTTATCCTGACATATGTGTATACAACTAAAGTATCGTAGCTAAGTTAAGTATATTTACTTTTAATATTGTTTACTTTAATATTATTTTTTCACTATTTTGTTATTATATTTTATTTAAGTTAAAATATATTATATTTATTAATATATTATATTTATTTGGATGATTTTTATACTATTCTAACTATTTACTCAGTTACTCTGTTTACCATTTAAAATTTAATTTCTTAATTATTGTATTAGCTTTTTAATATAATTTATTATCTTGATTATTATTTTATTATTTTATTTTATGATTTTACTAATATTAACTTTAATTGTCTATTTTAAACAGTGACTCTTGCCAGAATTGAACCCAAAAATTTTAAAACATCGTTATCGTAAACAGTGGTCAGAAATTTCATTTTCTCTCCAGCCCTTTACGTCGATTGTCAGTTTTTGGTTTCAATTCTCGGTTTTTGGCTTCCATATGACTCTCGAAATTCTCTTTATTCAAACATTCCTTCGACGCCCTAGTCTCTTGTTTTGCCTTTTTGGGGGTCGGGATTTTATTTAGTTGCAGTCTACGAGGCGGCACGGTCCATCGTTCCCGATATTTTTTCATTGCCACTCTGTGATCAGTCGCGGCGGGCTCATGCAGAATGGGTTCTAACAATTGTGCAATTTTCTTATGAAAATTGTACCAATTAACTAGAATTATTTTACATTTTGGATAAGTTTTACTTGGGCACGTCGCGCCAGCACAAATTTGGCAAGTTATTTTCCATTTATAAAATACGGCTGAATATGCCCTCCCGCTCTCGTAGCTGTCCTTAGCAATACGCTGTACTGGCCCTAGCCAATGCATCCCATTTGCGCCGCACTGGGCACTCATGACTGAACGCATTGTGTTCAGTCTGCTCCAGTTTGGCGCTGGTGCAATTGCAGCACTTTGGAACAGCATTGGCGAGCCAGTCAGCGCATTCCGACCTTACATGGGGCCCACCGCAATGGCTGCATTTTGCTGCCGCCTCCTTGCAGAAGCGCCTTCCATGTCCATATCCCAAGCAGAGAGAACACTGTATGAGGGGGGTCTGATCTTCGACCGTTACCCGCTGGAGATCGATGTGGGCCTTACCCTCCGCCGTTAGTATCTGCCAAACTTTTGGGGATACCTCCAATACAATATGGCTGGTATGGGGATTTCTGGCCCTTCGACGATATTTGAACCTCACACGGTATTCCTCTGCTGGGATACAGCCCAGAAGATGGACATTTTGATTTCTTAAAGCCCGTATTATTTCATCCTCCGAGTTTACTGAGAGGACGTCCTTCAAAATAATAAGAGGGTCTTTATTCTTAATGTCCTCTACGTTTAATGTATTTGCCTTCTTTAACCTTTCCTTTACTTTCTCTCTTTCGTCCTCCGACACACACCCCAAAATGACCTTGCTGTCCTTTGCCTTCCTTACCTTTTCAACACGCACCCAACCCTCTTTTGCATCGACAGCTTCACGGATTTGAGCGAGCACCTCTTCGCCCGTATCCATGTCATTCTTGGAGGAAACCACTACGGAGTGTAGCGCGGTTCGCTCAAGGCCACGATTACAAACTTTTTCGGCCACCACACTCGCGTATGTGGTTTTCTCCAAATCTTGTCTTCGTTCTTCGATCGTGCTCTTTAGCTGTCTTGCGAGCTCCGAGTTTTCTTTTATTAGCTGAGCGTGCTCATCAAGCTTTTTCAAAATTTCAGTGTCCAGCGCTTTCTCTTGTGTTTGTTTAATTTTTGTGCCTTCACATTCCCTAATGTTCTCGTTTCCAGCCCTGTCTGCCTCGGCTTCTTTGACCAACTGGTACATCCTCTCAATAGCGTAGGTGACCTCCGCCTTTATGTCGGTTCTCAAGTTACGCGAGTTGCCGAGGTGTAGTTTGGCCTTTGTGAGGCAGGCTCTCGCCTCTGCCACTCTACTCGCGTAACTTGGTTTTTTCGGCGGGCTTTCAACCACCGAGGCTAGGTCTTTTTTGCCTCTCTTGCTTTCTTGAGAGGATGCACTTTGCATGGCCTTAGCCTTAGGCTTAGTAGGACGGGCTGGAACGGCTACCGGGCTTTCAGATGTGCGTGCGGCTTGGGTCCATTGGGTGCGTATAGGTCCATTGTCACATGGACACTTGTCATCTCTAGTAATTTTGTATTTTTGTAGATATTCTTTGCAAAAACTGTGTCCGGTAAGAGTTTGGGTTGATAAAAATTGATTTTGACGCACTTCTAAAGTTTGTGTGTTGGTCTGATTGTGGGAAGCAAGGATTTTGTATTACGACTACGGTACGGTAGGTTCACTCTCGTATCTAGCTTGCCAGGTACGTAGATTATGTGTGCGAGTTTGATATTTGACAAAGCTTATTGAAAATTGTGTTAAATTAAGTGCTTTGTGAAGGTTTGCGGTGCTTTTTTCGGCTGTGTCAGCAGCCTCATTGCTGGCGATGCCAACGTAACTGCGAGACCAAGCAAATCTCAAGTTGCCAATATTTATGTATTTATTGGTGACTAGATGGATTTTGGAGACAAGAGGGTGAATGCAGCTTCGGTTTTTAATAGATGAGATGGCGGACATTGAATTGCTGATTATAACTGAGTTGATGTATTTTTATTTTGATGCGTGCTTTAATGCGTACATGCTTGAAGAATTGCAAATAGCTCTGCCAGGTAGACTTTACAACTATAGTGTTTAGTTTTAGAACCGTTTGGATCAAAGGCCGCGCCAACAGTGTTGTCATGTTTGCTGCCGTCTGTGAAAAATTTTGTGGTGGTTGGTAGGTAAATTTCATCTCTTGTCTTATGATCGGGTAATCTGTCATGTGATATTGAAGGCCTTTGTGCTGGATGTAAAAGTTCGTGAGGTTGTGTGAACATTTCTAAAGTGTCATCGTTAGGCAAGTAACTGTTAGACGAGCCACTACTGTTAAATTTACTTCGCGGATTTTAAGGTCTAGAGGTACAAATTGCGCTAGCGCCAAGGTGGCGGATGTCGAGACTGTGCGAAAACTTTTAATAGCTTTAACAGCGAACCCTCGTTGCAGTCTGAGAAGCTTTTTACGTATGTGTTTTTTAGTCACAATGTGCCCCCAGATCCTCTAGATTCCCCAGTCCAGCGGCTGAACCGCATATGTGATTATAGATTCTATTACTTGATTATGTATAGTGCGCACATTTTCAGGATGAAACTCCCACGTCGGTCTACAGACAATACATACTTTATTAATTCCTAGTAAGATAATCATATTATGATCTATATCTGAGTATGTCATGGAAAGGGCATTCGAACAGTACCTGCGTTGCCGTTTCTTCTATGCCAGGCTCACAAGCGCACGATGGGTCTCCTAACACTTGAAGTGAGTTAGGTATTCTTAGAACCCACCGTGCCCCGTCAGTGCTTGCGTTAAATGTGCCATATATTCTACAGTCCGTGTAGTTTTATATGCCTCTATAGCACCTGGAAAAATAACTTAGTGAACCCAGATTTTTCGCCAGATTTGTATCGAGGATTCTACTCGTCGACCGACTTCGTGTGTCGTAGTTACTTGACGAATGTTATCGGAATTTTGTCGTAGTCCGGTCGTTTCTTAAGTTTTAAAACTGCATCTTTGGCCAATTTTTCTGCACGCTCGTTTCCATACAGCCCTGCGTGGGCTTTAACCCAAAATAGGGAGACATCCTCATTTTGGGCGTAGCAGGTCGCTAAGTTACTCCGAATTTCAAAGACTAACGTTCCCCACAATAACTTCTAAAGCTGATTGGGAGTCGCTGTATAGACCAAATGACTTTTGTGGACTGTCGAGTATAAGTATGGTTGCCTTCCAAAGGGCCAGGAGCTCGACCTGGTAGACAGAGCAGTGCGAAGCAAGTTTCAGTTTGAGGGCTTTGGTTTTAGTCACTGTCACAATGAGACAGCGTTGCCCCCAC